>PVIU01003918.1:0-136074 GCA_004026605.1 Ondatra zibethicus | reverse complement strand
CCACAAGGCAGCCCACAACCATCTCTAACTCCAGTTCTAGCTGATCCAATGCCCTCTTCTAACTCCTCAGATATTGCACATGTGTGGTGCACTTACATACATGAAGGAAAAATTCTCATGCACATAAAATAAAAATAATGAAATCTAATAAAAGGAGAAAATCGAACAGAATTGTGGGGAGGAGGGTATGGTAAAAGAAGCTAATAAAGAAAAGGACAGGCTTTGGCTGACATCAAGTTTCCTGTGACCCGGCTAAGGTCTTGTTGACCTTCTTCCTTTGTCCCTTGGTCCCACTTCTCTGTTCCCCAGCACCATCCTGCATGGAGGCAGGCTTCTCAGCTGTTGCTCCATGTGTGCTCCTTGTAACTGCTCTCTCTTTCCTGGAGTTTCCGAAAGTAATCATCCAAACAAACTGTGTTCTTGCCTTTCTTTTTAAATTTAATTTGCTTTATTGCATTGCTTAACGACTGCATTCTCTTCTTGTGTTTCTTTTTTTTTTTCTGGTTTTTTGAGACACGGTTTCTTTGTGTAGCCTTGGCTGGCCTGGAACTCATAAACGTCTCCCTGCCTCTGCCTCCCAAGTGCTGGGATTAAAGGTGTGTGCCACCACAGTTTGACTTAGTTTTGTTTTTAAAAGCACATATTTCAAGCTTCTTAAGAACAGTGTATGTATCCATGTCTATGCATGCATATATGAAAATCTTGAGATCTACCTGAGAGCTAGACATAAAATAAGTATTTAATTAAGGCGAAGAACAAGTACTTTGTCACCTATAATTCAGTTAGTGTGAGTTATTGCCCTTTTTAGTTTTAGATGATACAAGAATAAAATAGCTTCTTTATGGTTTCTGAAGCAAGCCACCTTGCCACTAAATCTCAATTCCTGTAGCTCTCTGACTCTGCTCCTGAGATTGCTACATTTCACGCCCATTTCATTGCTTGGGCCAAGACAGAGGACACGGGCTGTATGCTGCCTTAATCTGGCACATCCGCTCTCCCTTCTTTGTATCTGCAGTATGAACATGGAGAGTGATACAGTATGGGAAATGAACATTTTAGACAGACGAAAACTTCTATTCTGAGATTTTGACTAGGCAACCAAAGGTGGTCTGGGATGTCTTTTCACAGGGACAGCTCTCTTGGCAGCACATTTGCCAAATGCCACAACCAAGGACATAGCAGAGGGACTGGAGAATTGGCTCAGTGGTTAAGAGCACTTGTTCTCTTGCAGAAGGCCCAGGTTCAGTTTCCAGTATCCGCACGGCAGCTCACAACTGTCTGTAACTCTAGTCCCAGGGCATCTGTTACCTTTCTCTGACTTCCACGGGCATCAGCACAGATGTGATATATACACGTACATGCAAGCAAAAACACTCATGCACATAAAATAATAAAGCAAATAAATGTAAACATGCAAGCAAAGGAGCAAAACCAACATCGTAGAGGGCCGTTTTAGCCCGGGAATTGGCTTATAGAAGGGCATAGCTGAAGAAATAACTTCAAGTTTTGGGAAATTTATAGTCTATTAACCCTTTAAAAATTAGGGTACTGACTTCAAAACTGTTTTTGGTTAGTAAATAAGTATTTAAAAATAAAAGTAAAAGTTAATAAGCATTGCATATAAAATTATCAGAATAACTAATAATTCCTAAAATCTGATATATTTTACTTTCTGAAAAATGTGATAACATTATTCTAGGTTTACAAGGACTCTAAGAGAATGCGATGATGGGACACTGCTAGTTCATGGCTGGGCAGGAGGAATCTTTGGCCAGGCCCGTGCAGGAGAAATTTAAGCCATATTCCTCTCATCGACTTGCCGGTTGGGAGCGTGATCCATGGTTTGTTTCAGAGTCCCATATAAGACCTTTATACTGAACCAGTTCTCCCAGGAGAGACTTGTGAATAGGAAAGACAGACAGAGGAAAAGTAGCAGAGGCTGGAAGAGTGCCCACAGCACAGCTTCAAGAGCTGATGGTTCGGAGTATGTCAAGATGACTTCGGCAAACTCTTGTGCGATGGAGCACTAGCTGCTTAGGTGAGACTCAGCCTTCAGTGACTTGTATATGGACTTCTGTGGTGTGTCCTATGCTGTGTTGGTAAAATTATGCATTTGGAAGGAACACTGTGATAGCGTGTACAGTGAACTCAGGATTGCTGGTGGATGTTTGAGCTTGTGTGTTTTTTGTGTGTTCCTATGCTGGGTGTAGTTTCCCATATTCACCTTATTTTTTTCTTAAACAAAATGTACATAGGAAAACATGAGAAAGCTCTGTTATATCCAAATGATCCTACAACACAGAAACAAATTTGTGTCCTTAAAGTAAGCTATATAGTCAAACTGGCTGTGTACACATTTCCAAACCACAGGAAGATCAGCAAGCAGTACAAATAACTAACAGCTACTTCGAGCCTAAATAAACTCTTTGCCTCTACACAAACCAGACATTGGATGTGGATGCTATCTGACTGTTGACAAACTGATAGAACCACATAAGCATCGAGAAGTCTACACGTCCTGCCTCGTAGGCTCAAGAAGTCTACACATCCTAACTTTGTACCCTCAAGAAGTCTATACATCCCATAGACACCCATTTTGTTTTGTAGGTTTGCCACTTTCTTGGGTTCTGCAGTTTGAATTTTCCTGTAGAGCCTACTGTCCTAGATGTGACTCTCAAGAGTACCACTCCCCCGAAAAAGCACCAACTCCCTGTTGTGTTTTTCGTGGCTGGGTATGGTAAGGAACATAAACAGAAAAGGGAAAGTATGTGTGGTCGGGGACCTAAACTCATTCTTTGTGGTCAGCTTTGTCCATTACAAAAGGTCATAGTTTTCTGAAAATGGCCCTCGTTCCATAGCTGGTGCTTCTATCTCTTTGAGCCAACAGTAATACTTCCACCATGGGATTAGCCATGGAAGTACAACATGGAACACTTGAACTGTCTTCATGTATTTATTAAGCTTTCCAAATTCTGATACATAAATGATGTTTATTTCTTACTTTGGCTACAACAAGAATATCTGGTTATGAAATATACATCTATTGCTTTTTGCTTTTAATTAACCTAAAACAAGTTTGCTGGAACTGCCTATCTTTGTTTGTAGCATCTGTAAAATGAAGGCAGTAGCACTCAAGGTCCTGTCAGAATTCAATGGGATCAGAGAGCTAGCTAGGCAGACCAATGCAGTACCAAGTGTGCTACAGTCAGAAGTGCTGTGTTGTAGTTTTTACTGCCCTATTAGCTCACTTCACACGGAATCTGAGTAATGACAAACTTTAGTTGAGCAGCTATTTGGGATTTCAATTTATGTTGGACAGACATGTAGTTTTCTATAAAATTGAGCATTGATTATGAGAATTATGTCCAATATCTTTACCCTGGCAGACTTGTATGGCCCTCTTATGGATACACTGGGCTTGTATAAGAGAGCCCTTTGCTGTGTGGGGGAGCGGGTGTTGCACAATCTCCAAAAGAAGTAATTCAAAAGAATATTTACTTTGAATATCTCATAAAACAATGTTTAAGCCCAGATAAAAAGTATCGTCAAGTCTTTTCCCAGTCCCTCCTTTCCGGGATTTGTTTGAGTCTTTCCCCTCTTAGGCCATCTCCCTCCTAGAACCTAGCTCTGATCCTCTTTTTTCTCTTCCTACCTTCTCTAATCTCAATTCTTCCTGCCTTGGGATTTCTGGGTTCTGCCACTAAGCCAAGAAACAAGCCTGTCACCACGCGGTGAAGGTATCTGTGAAGGTGACGAGACATTGCTTTCTCCGATACACATTCCTTTCCCTGCCACCCATAGACTTTAATCATTTTTCCCAGCAGCCCCTGCTCTGGACCACATCACTCACTGCACATGGCAGCCTATGGAGTTAGTATAGCTCGAGGCGTGCTTTCTCCCCTGTTTAGCACTGGAGATAATCTCAGACAGCTACAGTGGCTGGTGAAGATCAAAGGTTTTTTGCCTGCCTGAGGTCAGGATAACTCCTGCTTTGCAAGCCTGGGAGCCCAAAGTATGTCAGCAGATGCAAGAGCCTGGCTTTCTCCTCCAAAAAGTTTTAGCGAAAAATACTAAATGAAAACAAATCTTTCTGAGGTTGTTTCAGTATAAAATGAATTTGATTCTGTGAAATTCTTTTTCTTGAGGTGGTGGAAGCTCAATTCTCAAGTACTAGAGAGAGACAATAAACCGAACTCTTACCAATTCCACGCACAAGCCTCACTTTTGCTTGCTGAGCCTGCTGTCATAGGCTGTGTGATGAATCTAGAGAGGGCTTCCAGAAAGCGTTAGAACAAACTCCTCTGCTCAGGAAATCCCTGAATGTTTTCTAAACCACAGATGACTGTTCAAAGTCATACTGTAGGTAGAAGAAAAGCCCAGCAAAATTATGTGGTATTTTAGCATCACAGTGTATCTGAGAAGGGATCCAAGAAGGGCAACATGACTTCAGGTCCAAGCAAAAAGATTCCAAGCTAAACCGGCTTAAGTGAAAAGAACTTATTGCAGAGACATGATTATACATGAGTGTATCTGGAAGATAAGGAAAAGTTGAGTCAGTAGAGAGTAGAATAAAGTCTAGACTTGAGAGATAGTGAATAGCCCTGGGTTGTTTTTTTTTTTTTTTGTGTGTGTGTGTGTGTGTTTGGTTTTTTTTTTTTTGCCATTTGGGTCTACTTTTCTCTGCACATATACTTTCTTGCCCTGCCTCTGTATGTAGGCTTTTCTACCTCTTCTAACACATGTCAGATCAAAACTGTCCAACAAATTTCTATTGTGATAAGAATATTCTAGATGTGCCCTGTCTATTATAGTAGTTGGCCAGCCAATGTGGCTACTGAGCACTTGAAATATTTCTGGAGTGATTAGGGATCTGAATTTTTAATTTTAATTAAAATTCAGTTGGCCACATTGATTTATGGCTACACACTAGGCAATATAATGTTAATAGATAACTCTAAAAATTCCACTATGGTTTTCATCCCTGGATCCAAAATTCCTTTTTAAAATATAAGATTTCATACATGCATACAATGTATTTTGATCATATTTCATCCCTGTCTCTTTCCCTAACTCCTCCCAGATCTACCCTTATCAGAGTGTGTCTGCTTTCAGTTTTCTTTTTATAGCTCCCCAAGTTCAATGTGTACTACCTACATGCTCATGGATGTGGGACCATCCTCTAGAATGTGGCCAATCTACCAAGGATACACCCTTAAAGGAGACTGAGGTTCCCTTCTCCAAAACTCATCAACTGTCAATAGGTCCTCAGCTAGGGGTGGGGTCTCATGAGTCCCTTTTGCTTCCAAGCTGGTATATTGATCTAGTGCAGGTCTCATGTTGAAAATGACAGCAGATGTGAGTTTGTAGATGTGGTAGCCCTGTAATGTCCAGAAGACATCGCTCCCTCTGGTCCTCCTTAAGCTCTGCCCGTTGGAATATTTCTGCGTCCTCTTCTGTGATGGTCATTGAGCCTTGAATGGGGGGAGTATCATTCAAATGTTTTATTTATGGTTGAGCACTCCACAGACCCTTACTCTCTGTACTCTGACTAATTGTAAGTTTCTGTACCAACTGCTCTCAATTGCCTAAAGAGAAATTTGGTCTGAGAGCTTCACTAATTACAGGTAGAAAGCTATCAATTTAGAGGGCAGTTTGATACTGCATTCATCTAAAGATACCCAGTCAGGTTGATCCCAAAGCCTTGCAGGTCTCTGCATGCACACATGATTTTATGTACCTGCTCAAATTCTAGGAATCACAAATGAGAGAAAACAAGACTTGAATCTTTCAGAAATGGCTTAATTCACTGGATGCGATTATCTCCATTAACTATGTTCTTCACTGCAGGAAAAATTCTATTGTATGTATGTACCATATTTTCTTTATCCGTTCCTCTGTTGTTCGACACCTATTGAAAGAACTTATTCCCAAATTAATCGTAAGTATGATATTATTGCAATTCTTTCTGTTTTCTCAAAAGAATTAAAGCATAAATGCCAGAAGACATTTGTTCCAGACATGACGCTGACCTGAAAAATTCTGTTGTTGTTCAGTCAGTCAACATACTGCTTCTTCACCAGGCTACTTTAAAGGTGTATACAAATATCTGCTTGGACTTTCTTCTCGATTCATTTTTATTCTCATTTTTAATCTCACTTGTGAAAGGGAATACCTTGTTAGTGAACCAAAAACAATGTTCTCATCCCCAAAGGAGCTTTTTTAAAAAATGCGTTCCAAATATGGATCCCTTAGTAGGAAATTTCTCCAGTATAATTATAATACAAAATTATATAAATCAAGGAATAAAATTATTTCACAAGCACAACTTAGATGTAAGGTATTCTTAAGTCTCTCTATTTCTGTCAAGTAGCTATGCCAGAAGGACCTTCTTCATGTTAGTTTGATATCTTCAGTTTTCTGTTTTGTTGTTTATTTGCTTGTTTCCTTTCTTTCTTTCTTTCTTTCTTTCTTTCTTTCTTTCTTTCTTTCTTTCTTTCTTTCTTTCTTTTAAAAATCAAGACAGGGTTTCTCCGTGTAGCCCTGGATATCCTGGAACTCACTTTATAGACCAGGCTGGCCTCACACTCAGAGATCTGCCTGCCCCTTCATGCCCAGTACTGGGATTAAAGGTGCGACACCATGCCCAGCTGACATCCTCAGGTTTCGTAAGCTCTGACTTTCTTTCTTAAACGTAAATTTGGGCACCAGTAAACAGAATGACTCTGTGCTCCCCTTCCTGTCCTTGTCTCCAGGTTCCTGCTTGAGTTCTGCCCTGACTTCCCTCAATGATGGACTGTAACCTGCAAGGTGAGATAAATTCTTTCCTTTCCAAATTGTTTTGGGTCAGGATCTTAATCACAGAAGTAGAAAAACAAAGTAGGACAAAGGTAGTTGGTGGAGTAGCAATCCTCATATTTGAGTTCAGCGTGCTAAGACAAGAGCCAGCAATATTTCATTTCTGACATTATTTAGAATAATAGGCCTGGAAACTTCTGGACAGGAACCCCAAAAGTCTGGTTTATAAACTGTAGGTGGTAGCTGCTCCTAAATCATTCTTTGGGACTCTGGATTTAGCAGGACTCTGAATCTGTCGTTGAGCATCCAATCATAGAGCATTTGGATATTTCTGCCCTGGTGTATACTTCAGGGAAGAGAAGGAATCTATTTCCATCCTGAAATCTGGTCAAACAACTCAAGGAAATAACAAAAAAAGATGGGGCTTTGTTTGTTTTGTAATTGCAGTTATTGGAAACGTGGCCAGCCAATCCCATCAGGGAAAAAATGGAGGTGACTGTGACTCTCCAAAGCCCTTTGATGAAGAAGGCAGGAGAAAGGAAATGAGCGCAATTACACAGCTTCTGCCTGGACCCAAGTTTCACATTTATTTTTGTGTCTTTGAAACAGACAAACTTTGTTTTTTTTTAATTTTTTTCTTTCTTATTTAGACAGTGTCTCACTATGCAGCTCTGGCTGTCCTGGAACTAATTATGTAGACCAGACTGGCCTCATACTCACAGAGATCTGCCTGTCTCTGCTTCTTGAGTGCTGGGATTAAAGGTGCAGAGCTGACAAAATAAGGTTTTCCAATCTTCTTTTCATGTCTTACAGATGTAACTGGTCCAGATTTACCATTTAAAATGTCAGAGTTACATTTCCAAGGTATGAATTTGTCTGTCTTTCATCCCTCCCTCCCTCTCTTCCTTATTGTCTTCCTTCTTTTTTTGTTTCTGTTTCTCCTCCTTCATCCCATTGCCTTTCTGTTCTTTTCAAGGCAGGACAGAAACATAAGAAAAAATAATATCAATTTGTCTTCATATGTTCTTTCCTAAACCCCTCTCCATCCCATCTAATTGGCTAGATGCCTAATATGCAAAGGCCTAGGGAACAGGCTTTCTCCTGAGAAGTTCTGTATGTCTGCCGGAACTACCTACCTGAGCTTTCTCTGAACAGACCCCCATCCCTGTCAGGATGAAATCTGTCTTCAGCCCTATAGACAAGAGGCCCAGGGGCACATGGACCTCTTTCATGTTTCCAGTTTTGAAGAATGTCTTTAACATTGAACCAAAACTCTAGAATTTAATATCTATCTATCTATCTATCTATCTATCTATCTATCTATCTATCTACCCACCCATCCATCTATCATCTATCTATCTATCTATCTATCTATCTATCTATCTATCTATCTATCTATCTATCGTTGTCTACTTGTTTTTGTGGTGACTGCATGAAAAGAATACTGCCAAAGCACACACGACTCATTTTTCCTTAGTAATTTCTTTGTTCACTCTACTTCCTCTTTTTATCTAATTAAAATGAACTTTTTACCCAATTAAAATAAAGGGTGGGAGAGTGTAAAAACACTTGGTAGTCGCTCATGTTTCCTAAAAGCAGTGTGCTGAGATGATTAAGATAATAAAACTCATATCTTACAAATCAATATGCATAATTCTATAATAAACTTTTAAAAGAGGAAGAATAAAATTTAATACATTCTTACCCATTGCTTCCTTGGAATTATGAGACATGCAGAGGTAAACAGGAAAACATCTTGGGCCTCGAGAACTTTCTTTTCTTCACTGTTCTTTTCAGTTCAGGTTGAAAGGATTAGGGGAATTTTTCACCAATAAAACTGGCAAAGATTATTTTTATATGATCATTTCTACTTGTTGAAGGAGAAAGTAAGGAAATAGACATTTTAATACCTTTTGAGTATAATTCAGAGGATAATTACTGAAATACATATCATTTATAGATGAAATGACTTCTGGATCCTGCTATAAAGTTACATAGTATGAGCTGGGTGAAGAAAGTTAAGTGGGAAGAATGAAACATGATTGGTCATGTGTTAATTTCTGAAGTTCACTAAAGGATAATTGAACTTACATCAACTAATATCTTTTAAATTATATATGTTTTAAAATTTTTATGTTGAACATTTAAAAGGAAAAATAAGGGAAATACATCTTTTAATTGCTTTATGTATTTCTCTGGTGCCTACTATTGTGTTGAATATAATTTTCAGTACTGAGGATTTAGCAAAGAACTAGAATATCTCTACTCTAAATGAGCTCAATTTTAGGAGTTGGAAAAAAGCTATAAAGATGTAGAAAATGTGCATAAAATATATCAGGTGGTGATTGCAGCTATAAAAAACAGGAACAGATTGAGTGAGTGGCAAGGGGGACTGGTTTGGCTTTTAAGACAAGGTCTTTAGAGAAAGCCCCTCTGTTCTCATAACGTTTAAGGAAAGAGTTAACTGTCTAGGAAACAATCCCTATGGTACCTAGCAGAAGAGCATTTCAGACACATTCCAAGAAGAGGTTATGATAAATGCAACGATTCCAAGAAGAGGGAGGGTACTCAGTATGCATAAACACCAACAAAGATGTCTGTGAGAGAAAAGAGGAATGGCCAGAGACAAGACCACAGGGACTTGTTGGTCATCGGAAAGACAGTGGCATTATTCTTACAGAGGTTCAAAGCCAGGAACTTGTGGAAGAGGTGGGCATCATAATCTATCTTGTCTAAGAAGAAAAGTCCTGCAGAACAAGAAGTAAAAGGATGAAAATATGAAGACTGTTTCAGAAGCATTTGTCTCTCTTAGGGAAGAAACTGGAATTTAATTGATAATTGGAAAAGTCGTTGAAAAGCAATCGACTTTCTGAACAGTTCAGTGACAGTTCTCAGGATTCACAGATGGTTTGAGAATGTAGTATGGGAAGAAGGCTCCAAAGTTGTGACTTGGAAAACCAGTCAATACAGTTTTCATTTACATGTTCATAGGTTTAAAAGAAAATCAAGAGTAAAGTGCTGACTAAGAAATTTGGTTTATGACTCTAGAGTTTAAGGGAGTTGCACAAATTAAATGCATAAATTTGAAAGTGGTTGCTTAAAGATGACATTAAAACTACCCACCAAAAAGAAATCCTGACTGTGTAGCAACAGAGAAAGGAGAGGATCATGTGGAAGACTCAGCAGAGAAGGGATATGAGATAGAATGCTTCTCCGAACGAAAGTGAGCCGAGTGTTTCAGGGGAAGGGATCCACTCATTCATGGGATCAATTGTTCCGAGAGACCAACAAAGGCAAAACCTGAAGTCTGAGCATTGGAACTGGTAGTGATGGGTATACAATGTTGCCTCATGACAGAGGACAGAAGTGGCATGCACAGAGTTTTCCAAGACAAAAAAGAAAGTGTTGACGGGACGTAACGACAACTCATGTGAGGGTTATTCCTGTAACAGTGTTGGCCCAGTCAGCAGAGCTGTGAGCTAATGGCATGTGTGTGTCATGTGTGGACAGCTAGCCAGAGAGGTCATCAGATTTCATGGAGCTGGAGTTAAAGGCAATTGTGAGCTGCCTGACATGAGTACCAAGACCCCAACTCAGGTCCTCTGAAAGAACAGCAACTGCTCTTTAATGAGTGGAATACTTGTACAAGTTTGAACAGAGAATAGAGAAGCCACAATGGACAGGATACTGCCCTGTTACTACCTAACAGTGGTCTTGTCCCTGTGCCAAGCATGGTTGCAATAGGAGGAAGCCACCTCTAGAGTCTGCGGGCACAAGGGAAGAAGAGATATATAAAGATGGTCTGAAAGCACCCGGAAAACACAGTGCAGGGATGCAGGCAGCCCCTGACAAATACACCAGATGAGACAAAGGACCCTATACCCCAACATCAGTATTTACACCCCATCCTTTAGTTGTCGCCATGCCTCAGCAGCTTATCCAAGGAGCCCCAAGTCCTGAATCCCAGAAGAATGACAGGAGAGTGAAACAGAAATTTCTCAGCACGAAGAGGAGAAGATAGAGGCTAAAGATACAGAGTTAGTGAGTGAGAACCAATGACACCAGAAACCCCACTGCTTTCTCTTAAAGATAGACTGATTGATCAGCAAAATTTAGATCTAGATTTATATTTTAGAATTGCCAGTAACAGAATCAGAGAGATGATTGAGCAGGGAAAGGAGCTCGCTTCATAAAACTGATGACCTGGAGTTGATTCCCAGAACCCATGTAAAAAGCCAGATGCGGTGAACATCTGGGATTCCAGTACTCCTAGAGGATGAAGAGACAGAAAAATTACCCAGAAATTTGTGAAATATTTAGCACAACATCATAAATAAGAAAGGTCCTGCCTAAAAAGATAGAAGGCAAGAACTTACTCTTGAAGCTACCCTCTGCCTTCTGAATGTGTGCTGTGGGATATGTGGGCACACACACACACACACACACACACACACACACACAAAGTAAGAATTACTGACAGTAGCATAAAGTGAAACCTTATAAAAGCTTATCCACACAGTGAGATCTGGAATAATGTGAAAAGGTATAATCATAAAGAAATGCATTGAATAAATACTCATAAATTAATTTCTTTAATATTGGAGAACTTTACTAAATGATCATAAATTGCAATCAAAATAAACATATTTCTGTTATGAGGAAGCAATATAGAGGGATATATACCCTTTCACCTAAAGGAAAAACTGAGAGCCTTTGTAGTATTAACTGCCTTTGTCTTTGAGTAATGAAAGTTTGTTTTTGAGACATGGTTTCACTATGCCTGGAACTCACTATGTAGAGCAAGCTAGCTTTGTAGCCACAGTGATTCTCCTGCCTCTGCCTCCTAAGTACTGGACTTACTGGAGTGAAAGAAAATATTTTTTGTTATGGCTTTTACCACCTAGAATACTTGATAGTTTACACTTTCACACACTTGGGTAGTGTTAATTATATATTTACTGATGCTCCTTGATTCTGTTAGATTTAGAGGTGTGAGATATCATTATCTTTGAGATTGGACATCAAAACATCTACCTGGGGCCTTTGCTACATATTCTACTCTGTCTCTTTCTGCCGTAATAGAAATCCCCAAGCTGCATCGCTGGCTGCCACACCATCTTCCCAGGATGTCTGAGTGGAAAGAAGCACCAATTCAGTTTCAGGGAGTTGGAAGCTACTTGGTTTCCCACCATTGGTGACCCTGGAATGGTAATGGGTAGTAGCTATTGGTAAGAGGTGACCCCGAGAGAGA
This sequence comes from Ondatra zibethicus, assembly GCA_004026605.1. Taxonomy (NCBI): domain Eukaryota; kingdom Metazoa; phylum Chordata; class Mammalia; order Rodentia; family Cricetidae; genus Ondatra; species Ondatra zibethicus. Next base: position 124,028 of record PVIU01003918.1, on the reverse strand, counting down.
CAGTTGAGGCTTCACCTGTGGGCCTTCTGTTCAGGTGGTTCTATAAGTAATGACTGGGATAAATTTACATCAAATATCCATTTACTAAATTTTATTTTTGAGTTCTTCTTTACTGAATGCTGAGTTGAGAATTATGAGGAAAGGCCACATGTTTTTATTTTGTTGCCAAAGAACTTATAATTTAGCTTGAGAATACATGAAACATGAATATGATTAGACTTAATTAAAAATATAATGTTTTTTTACAGGCCATAAGTTCTATGTGTTCCTCAGGAAACAGGGAATGTTGAATTAATTAGGGGTTTGTAATAAAATGTGTTGATCAGAACTCTGATAGAACAGGTCTTGAAGAACAATCTGGGCAGGATCCTGTAAGGAAACTGTGTTCGTGGGCCTATTAGGGCTGAAGGGAAGCACACAGGAGCAAGTCAGTGCAGGTACAGTGCAGATAATAAGTTAAGAAGCAAGCAAATAATCAAACACCCAAACAACAGCAACAAAAGTGAACTTTCCCACGTTAACACATGTGTATAATAGTTTCCTGGACCTATGGAAAACAAGATACACTCTTTTGCCACCTGACTGTAAGGTAACATGAGAATTAACTGCTTTAAGTGTCTCTGAAGGAAGACAGCTACTTGGTAGAGAGGCAGTTTAGCTTAACAGGGTCACTGCACAAGTTAGGAAACATGGATTTTGGAATTTGTAATGATTTGCTTTTGATACCAAGTCTGCTAACCACTTTGACCTTACATCATGGGGAACTACTTAAGGACTGTAACTTTATATTAACTCTCCCTCTCTCCCTTGCTCCCTCCCCCTTCCCACCCTCTTTCCTTCTCTTTCTTCTCCTCCCTTCTCCCTCTCCCTTCCCCCTCCCTCTTAAGGCCACAGAACAAACTTCAGTGTCACTCCTTGGTGGGTGTCATCTACCATTTCCTGGGGCTTGCCAATCAGGCTAAGCTGAGCCCCAGGGTTCTGGCTGTCTCTGCCTCCCTGGATCTGGTATTACAAGAACATCCCACTATGACAACTTGTTGATCTGAGGCTCAGGTCTTCATGCATGTGTGTCAAACATTAATGGACGGAGGTATCTTCCCAGCCCCTATGGTGAATTTATATGTATTGTATCATTGAATCCTTATAACCCTGGGGTAGGATACTTGTTTCAGTATCTTTTAATTTCCATCATGCACAAAAAGAAACCAAGTCTCCCAGAAGTCCAGAAATGTACCCACATTCACACAGATAGAAGCAGCTGAGCCAAGGTCAGCCTTCTGCCCCTACAGCACCATATTGTCATATAGTCATGATTTCAGGATGACCACGCTCTGTGGGCATGCAATTAAAGCATATGGGAAGGCTTCTGTAAATTGGACCTTTCTAGCCTTCATAGATGTCTGGTTTTCTATTTTGTGATAGAGCATGACTTAAATCATGACACAGCTGCGTGTTGCACAAGAGACCTCCTTACAAATTCAAGTATCCGTTTTCACGTAGCACTGAAATCCTAGAGGCTAATACGTTTTGCAAGAGTGAAAAGTTCTTGGCCCAGGACCCAGGCTCTGCTATGTGCTTCTATGGAAACCAGCCAGGGATGTCCACAGCTACATGGCTGAGGAATGCGGTCCTGGAAGAGATAGTCATGGATGTTGCTCAGCAAGAGGAAGTAGCACCATTTCAGTAAACTGTATGACTTAGAATTCACAGGAAACCATTTCTTCCCTTGTGGGAGTGGAGGCCTTCCAGTAAACTTGAGCTCCTGTCGGGGTTGTGGTTAGATCTCAGCTTGCTGATTCCAGCTACAGTTAGAATTTTTATAAAGCACAACAAAGAACCCCAAAACTCTAAGACAAAACAAAACAAACACATCCCCTACTCACAACATCCTAACAGCTCTTATGTAGAAAACTACATCTTACAGCGTTCTTTGCTAATGTTTCCCATATGGAACCTGCTTTTACCTTCACTGAAAAGTCCTGTTGCCGCTGGATACATGGCCCATGTAGAAGCAAGCTTGAATGTTATCCGAAAACCTTTAGGTGGATTTGGACGTTGGTGTGCTAATCAATTTCTGCATATCCAGCTTGGCCTGGAAGGTTGGGTAATTCCTAACGCCCACCCTTTGCCTCAACTTCACAGAAGGCCCATTCATGTTGCTTGTTGGGTTTTAAGCTGGGTATCTGATTGGTTTCCCCAGTGGGGCCATGGTTTACATGAGAGCACTGTAGTCTTAAGTCAACCAAAAGGCAAACTGTTCAGCATCCCAGATGTGAGTGTAGCCCACTGAACGTTCCTTATGAAATAATGCTGGCTCTTCTAGACTCTCAGCCAGAAATTTACTGCAGCCCTGTATAACTCTGAGGAACTTGGAACTTTAGACATATCTTTCTTGTTTTTCTTCAGTACCTGTGAAGCTTCATGTAACTTTAGAACTATCTGATGTGTAGACCAGAAAAGAAGCACCTGGCAGGGAAGAACAGTCTCTAAACAGCACATGCCTGTTTCACATATCTTCTCCTCAGAACTGGGCAGAGGTCCCTCTAGAGAGGACAGACTAGCAACAGGGATTTATTGCATTCTCTGAGACTGGGGTCCCATCTTCTGTCCCACAACAGGAATTGCCATCAAATAAGAACAATAATCTTAAGATGCCAGCAAGCACATTTCAGTTGTGGGGTAGAAGCCACCGTAAGCCCTCTGCAGGTCCAATGTGGTCTTGGAGATGGGGTGAAGCTTCTCCGTATGGATGGTCACCACAGCAAACTCTGACTCTTCCACAATACGTATCTCCTTTTCTCCTGTCCCTGTCAAGCACCTTCCATCTCTCCTTAATCTTGCTTTTTGCTTTTTCCTTATGTCTTTCTTCTTTATTCCTTTATATATCTTTACCTCCCCAGCCTCTATCCATTTCTCCTTCTCTCTTTTAAATGCATTCACTCCTGTGTACTGGAGCATTCAGCATAATGGAGGAACATGTGGGCTTCCCAGAAACTTGATGTCAACTTCAGCCCACATCAGCCTGTTCTTGGACCTTTAAGGAAATCAGAGCCATTGGCAGTTGCCCTCAGGCTGGTCTTCTAAAATCATTGACACAGCGGTAGAATTGTAAATAATCTAGAACATTGTCTTGGATCATCTTTATACAGCTGAAAAGTTCAGTTAGCAGAATCTAATCTTCATAGAAAAGCTAGATACAGAATCCTTAGTGACTAAACACATCAGATACTAAATTATAAAAATCATGCGTTCAAAACACTGCTGAATTCACATTCCTTCTACAACACTGTACTAATTAAGACAAGGCATGTATGAACACATTTCCATCATTCTCAAGCTCAAGTAGCTCATGACTATGTTTGCAAAGCAGAGAACATATAGAAGAAAAATTATCTGGAAGTGTCTACTATGGGATGGTGAGGCAGTTCATTGACTAAAAACCCGAGCTCAGTCCTCAGAACCCAAAAATGTGTGAGGAGAGATCTGACTCCAGAGAGTCATCTTTTAACTTCCATATGTGCACCAAGGCACCCATGTGCCCATACTCACACCCGTATCTCTCTCTCTCTCTCTCTCTCTCTCTCTCTCACACACACACACACACACACACACACACACACACACAGATACACACACACACACAGATACACATACACCACCACCACCAAAGGTAGTAACCTATAAATTACCAGAAATCGTAGTGAGCCTCTTATGTGTACTCTTTGGTGAAAACCTTGAGGTTTGGCTACAACTGCCATATCCTCTCAGGATCTTATGGGTGAGGAAACTGAAGCTTCTAGAAGCTTGCTCTGGATCTCATTTGACAAAGCTTAAACTTGAACTAGTATAATCCCGTGTATGTTAATTAGTAAACAAATGGGATTGGAGAATATTCTTGTGATTCAGAACTGGAAGATTAGGAGGTTGCATTTCAGAACACAGCATTTTAGAACTGGAGGGAGCCTGGAAGACCTGGATCTTCCCTCACAAATGTCTTTCCTTCGCTTGCAGAGGCGGAGCAACAATGGAGGGAGGCGGGTTGAGAGTGCTATTTGAGAAGTGAGTTGGACAGTCAGAAAAGTCCTTAGGACATTTCTACCTAGGGAAACATGAATCTTGGCCTTATGGACTGTATTCCAAATGTCTTAGTCTTATTTTCAGACAGCAACGTTCTTCAACATCTGATATCCAAGGAAAGGAGTTTGAGGAGTAGAGGATGAAAATGAATGTTTTAAATTGTTACTACAGTGTGAGCCCTGTAAGCGCGCTCATCCCCTCAGGACCCTGGGTCCATCGATGTTGCAGTTGTCCTGACAAACCACAGGCCGGGGGCTAAGGAGGATGGGGTCGGGGAATGACAACGACAGGGAAAGGGGACAACGATGGGAGATGTAATAACCAGGGATGGAAAACGACGGGAATGAACAAGCTGTAGTAGAAAGAGAAATCAATCAAAAAGTAGATTATTGGAAGAGGAAAAGTCACATGTGCTGGAAATCTGGACACTCTCTTTCCTTAGAGTTGTCCCTGAACAGAGTATGTTTTACACAGAAAGTTTGCCTCAGAATGAGACACAAACAGTCCCGGGGATCAATGCCGAATTTCCTGGATTTGAGGGGCATAAATTGGGGCCTTCATGCTACTTTAACACATTTTGAAAACAAGGTTCTTGTGAATACATGGCAAAAGTGGGTCAGGTAATGCTTAATTCATTAACAAGTAAAATCTAGAACTTGGAGGAGTGTCCCTTAATTATGAAATGGGCAGCGCTCTGTGCTGCTCTCTGATTGGCTGACATCAGTTTGAATGCAAAGCTTTATTTCACTGTGGAGTCCTGGCAAGCTTCGCACATTAAACGTCTAAGCTGTCTAAGTAGGTGTGAAACTAATTTCGTGTTTATGTTTTAAACCCCACCTATGATCATTTAGGACCATCCACTTCACTTTGGGAGGGCAGCACCCGTTTGGAGGTGGGCCCCGAGAGACAATAAAGCAGAGGATAATTTCTTAAATGCCTTGAACTAGAATATTTATAGCTTCCTGGAATAGTTTAGCTGCTTATCCATTTTTCCAGCCACAACTTTTCTTAATAAGAAGGGCTTTGAAAAACCTGCTAAATCTGGGCATAAAAGGAAACAGAAGTTTTCCTAGAGCAGTGGAATTTTTTAAAGTCGCATAGTGAGCTTATTGATAAAATCAGGAAGAGAGCACTTGCAGATCAGACTGAAGGGAGGTGGCTGAGAAGCACAAACTCTCCTCAGTGCACCAGGCACACACGGACAGCTTTCCTATGGATCAGAGACTCGGAGTGTGGCTGGCTATCAAGCAGGGCTGTTTGTCTTGAAGGTTTGTCTTCAGGGCCAGTGAGATGGTTTAGCAGGGAAGAGAGACCTCTGTGCTGACCTGACCTGAGCTCAATCCTAGGGACCTACATGGTGGAAGGAATGAACTGACTCCTACAAGCTCTCCTCTGACCTCCACATTTGCACTGTGGCATGCATGTGTCCACGCTCACATTCAAATCTCTCTCTCTCTCTCTCTCTCTCTCTCTCTCTCTCTCTCTCTCTCTCTCCCGTACACGCACACACATGTGCTCGATAAAACCCTTCTGCAATGGGTACTTTGCATGGCATTATAGCTACTGAGTCTTTCAGAACCATGGTGGGGGAGGGGGGACATGAAAAGGTCACATGGTACTTTCAAAAAGGAAGAAACAAAAAACTCAGTGTTGATAATGGAAGCCCAAGTAATTGATAGTTAAATTGAAAAGAAGGTACACATTTTTTTTCTGCTTGGGTAAAATATAACTCCTTGATTATTCTTGTAAAAGCACTTTTATGTTTATGAATGCCCATGTTGATAAAATTTCATATTAAAATCCAGTGCTTTCTTTTAGGTCATGGAGCATCTGCCTGATGTTCATTTAGAAATGTTATCCTTATGTCGGCCATCACTGAAAACAGATGCTGTGATCTCTTCTGCAATGGAGTTTTTTAAACTTATTACATTGCACAGAAAAATTCTTCTAATTCAAAATTTCTTTCTTGGAAGCTGTACGCTTCAAAGTTGTTGTTTTCTTTCCCTCAGCAAAATACTGAGTGAAACAATCTGGCCTGTTCCGAAATCTCCCTTCCCTGACTGGTGATTTCCAACTCTACAAACCACTGTTCTGTTGCTGCCTCTCCCTTGGCTGGATAGAAACTGACAGGAAAAAGAGTGGATGCCGCCAATACCGTCTGGTCGTGTTCTGTCCACACTGCTGAGCCCAGCCGGGGTTAGAGAGTTGTGTTTTACGAAGCTGAAACATGCCAGAGAAGCCAGTAGTCCACCACTGTGGCTCAGGGTATGTGCCTGTTATAGAAGCATCAGAGGATACTTGTCTGTGAAAGGTACGCACTATCATTGAATAATTAGGCCATTCCTTCATTGAGGTCATGACATTGGATGGAGGTTCCTGTCATATTTCAATAAATATTATGAGTCATTTTCTTTATTCAAATTATTGTCCAACATTAAGGAGAATGCAAAGATATATAAAATACAAAACTTTCCTTAAAGAGGTTTAAAAACCTGTAGGTTGGAGAGGATAGATGAACTACATCGTGAACTGGACAAAGGCTATGAACTAGCATCAAAAGCATGAAAGGAAGAAACTAAAATTTGCAAAATTTGCTTCTGGTTAAGCACCCACTTTTAAAATGTTCAATATCTAATTCACAGTGGAATCATCTTACAGGATGATTTGATCTTGTAGCAACCAGAGGAAACAGGTGTTTTCTCCATTTTCACAAGGAAGGAACTTAGGTTTACCCAGTAAATAATATACTCCAAGCATATGTGCAACAGGGATCAGAAATGAGCATCTGGACATGCACCCTCCGTCTTCAGAATCTATGCTCTTAATCACAAGTTAACTCCCTGTTTCAGATCCTGTTTGCCAATCCTTCTGATCTAAATGGCAACTGAGCTCCTTTAGTCTCTTCCTGAGGCAATCTACACGACCGTCTAAGCACAAGGCCAGTTCTCTCAGAGCCCAGAAGAGAGCATTGAGCAGAGAAGTGATTGCAAAGAGGCAGGGACACAGCGGCCTGAGTCGTATAGATGTGGAGTGCTGTGGGTCACGAGTGGCTCCGTTGTTAGGAGAGTTCATAGCCCAGTTACTTTCGGAACCGAGGAAAGAGTAGGAATGGTCCCGCTGTTTTATTTGGTTAGAGAAGAATTAGCTGATTTAGCCTCTCCTCTCCCATTCCTCTTTCTCCTTCTTTCTGTTCCCCTTGCCCCTCGTTTACGTTAGTGTTTTTATATGGTCTCAGGAAGCTCACAGATACCATCCACGAACTTTTATTGGGAGTCGGATGGAGTTCTGAGGCTGTACGCATGTTCAGTTTAGGACTTGTCCTGACTGTGAAGACTTCTAGAACAGTCTACCTCGTTGGAGTTCATGCATAGAGACCTTATTGACCCTTTTCTTCTACTTTTAATTCTATGGATTTTTTGTGATTTAAGTCTCCATTTAGAGTCCACTAGTTAAAGTCATTGGGATGGTAGAATGAAGGCAGAGCTGTTTATCTAAGTGTGAGGAAAAGGGAACTCCCTAGAGGGAGGCCTCTTTACAAAGCTTTCTTAGAAGTAAGTCAGATTCTCACCAGCTCTGGCTGCTTGCATGGGACAGAGGGTCACAAACTGTTTTCAGGGGAAAACCCCTGGCTCTGTGTTTTCTGGGTTAAGTACAGGTAAAGAGCAAAGCATAGGGAGTCCAAAGATCTGCATTTTGAATCTCTGCCTTACAGATCAGCAGTATCTAAATATGCACAATTTTCACAAGTACAAATGGTAATGCTCTTTGCCTAAGTTTGGGCTCTTGCAGAGAAGAAAGTGAACGATGAATCTGGTAATGACTTGTAAATTTCAAAGCCTATTCTAGAAGTTCTCATTGGAGCTCTGGATGCTTGGGTCATCACTTAACAAGCTTTCTAGGTTCCAATCAATAAAGAAGAGGTACTGGGTCTAAAAGGGAATCAGTAGTATGAAGATCTATGTGGTGGTTTGAATGAAAATGGCTCCCATAGACTCACAGGGAATGACATTATTGGAGGTGTGGCCTTACTCAAGTAGGTGTGGCCTTGTTGGAGGAACTGTGTCACAGGGAATGAGCTTTGAGGTTTCAGAAGTTCAAGCCAGGCCCAGTATCTCCCTCTTCCTGCTGTCTGCTGATCCAGATGTAGAACTCTCAGCTACCTCCCCCGCATCAGGTCTGCCTGTGTGCTGCCATGTTTCCCACCATGCTGATAATAGACTAACCTTCTCCACCATTAATCCAGCCCCAATTAAATGTTTTTCTTTATAAGAGTTACTGTGGTCATGGTGTCTCTTCACAGCAGTAACACTAACTAAGACAACCTAATTATTTGAAAAGTTGCATTAAAGGTTATGCTGAGGACCTGGGGTCAAATGAATGCTTTTAATACCGACTTTCAAAATGTGACTGTGAAATGCATCTATAGAGTTCTGAGGGCCAGATTTGGCTGGTGGCCAAACACCTTAATGTAGTAATGAGGGGCTCAGGCTGCGTTCTCGGCGCCTGGTTCCTGGCGCAGGGCCCCTTGTTCTGTCCCACCCGGCTCCCGGTGCGTACCCGAAATAATTACACGGAAACTGTATTTATTGAAATACTGCCTGGCCCATTAGCTCTAGCCTCTTATTGGCTAGCTCTCACATATTCGTTTAACCCATTTCTAATAATCTGTGTGTCACCACTAGTCGTGGCTTACCGGGAAAGATTCAGCGTCTCTGACCTGGGAGCTTCATGGCGGGCCACTCTCTCTAACCCTGTCCCCTTCCCAGTATCCTGTTCTCTTTCCCTGTCTATCTAAGTCCTGCCCTATCAAAAGGCCAAGGCAGTTTCTTTATTAACCAATAAAAGCAACCCAAATACAGAAGGACCCTCCTACACCACCTTAATTCTAATCCTGTAGAAAGCAAAGTCAGGGAACTATTATGCTTTGCAAAGAAAGGGGAAATGAAGATATTCCCCTTACTGCCTGCTTATTCTAGATAGCTAGGAGCCATTAGTGACAGATAGCACAGAACCTTTCTTACTTTAGAGACAAGGTAATTCCCCTCAGTGAAGAGAGTAGCCTGTCATTCAAAAACCACTTCTCTGATCCACGTCAGCAAAGAGCTTCCATTGGAGGCCATGCTAACACAGGGAAATGGGCTGCATTGGGGACACTGTATTTTTTTAAAAACTGTTAAAAAATGTTTTCCTGAGAAAGTGCTCTTTCTCACAGGAAAATATATATATAATGCTAATGTTTTCATAGTCTCCAGAAGTTCATAGACACTACCCACAGACTCTCATCAGAGGACAGGTACAGATTCTGAAGCTATATACAGCTCATAGACACTACCCACAGACTCTCATCAGAGGACAGGTACAGATTCCGTAGATATCCAGCCTAACTGTTAGGACTTTTCCTTAGTTATGAATGAAGACCTGAGTCTATAGTAAAAGTCCCATTTCATTTTCAAAAGTATTGTCCAAACCAGTGGAGGCACACACCTTTAATCCCAGCACTCGGAGGCAGAGGCAGGTAAATCTCTGTGAGTTTGATGCCAGCCTGGCATGCAAAACAAGGTCCAGGACATTCAGAGCTGTTACACAGAAACCCTGTCTTGAACCCCGCCTTCCCCCTATAAAAGGGTTGTCCAAATGCATTCTTGATACATTCTTTAATTTGTGTTTACTTTTATAACTATTAAGGGATTTTTGAACTATAAATCCTAAAACACTTTGGCTGACACCAGAGAGCATTGTTTATTCATTTTTAAGCGACTCGTTAGTATCTTGTTTAAATTGTGAACTATACCTTATTTAGTGAGTAACTAGTTGTGCTTGCTCTCTTCTTGGTTTTCATCCAAGTTTGTATTGGTGATATATTGTAACATGAATTGGCATTCTCATCTTTAACTAAAGGTACAGAGCAACCAACTTCATAGAACAAGAGACGATAGCAGTCACTCCTCTTCCCTAGTTCTCATTCCTGCTCTTCTGCTGTTGCCTTCTGCCATCTGGATCCAGATGCAGCGTTGGGCATGGGCCAGAACTGTAAAGGACACTGCTGTCAAGCCAGTCTAAGTCACTGCAACCAGCTCTGCCTGTGTCCTCATGTGCCCTGAACACCTACTCCCCTCTGTCTTCTGTGTCCTGTTTACTGGAGCCTCCCTCTCAGAATCCAGTCACCTCAACTCTGGGAAAGCTCCCTGGCCTACTAGTGGGTCAGCATTGGTGGCTTATGCTTATAAGCTCATTTAAATATGGTGTTGATGCCTAAAAGTGATAATACCTGGTAGGCAGCTGGATATACAGATAGTTATTAGAGGAGATAGCAAAGTTAGAATTCTATGTATGGTGCATTTATCCTGTACATGGGGATTGCAATCACTCAAGATTAAGTTTCTTAGGAAGATATTACAGATTAAAAAGAAAGGGTTTGTAGGTGGAGACTGCTCGTCCATTTTCCAGCTGCCCAGACACAGAAAATGTATTAATTCAAACACTGCTTGGCCTATTAGCTTAAACACATTTCTAGCTAACTTTTATATCTTATATTAACCCATTTCTATTCATCTGTGCATCCCCATGTAGTTGTTGGCTACCAGTAAGGTTCTGTCTGGTGTCCAGCGTCTGTCTCCTGTGGGGCTACATGGCTTCTCCTTGACTCTGCCTACTCTCCCTCACTCTCTACATCTATCTGCTTGGAATTCCCACCTTGCCCTATTCTGTACTGCAATAGGCCCAAAGCAGTTTCTTTATTAACCAATGGTATTCACAGCATAAAGAAGGAAATCCCACATCACCTCCCCTTTTCTGTTTAAATTAAAAGGAAGGTTTTAACTTTAAAATAGCAAGATTACATACAACAAAACAGTTATCAAACAAGAATTATAGTTACAATATTTATATCTACTTTATCTTTTTTCATAACTAAGGAAAACTATAATTATAACTATCTATTCTTCAACTCCATCAAAGACCCAGAAGAATATAATATTACCTAAATAAACAGGAAGTACATTGTAAGCAACTTCCAAAATTCTAGAATTGACAGAGACATCTCACTGCCTGTACAGTCACCCAAAGTTCTTCTGTAACATTAGGGCACCCAATCTTCAGCCTACAGGCCCATAGTATTTGGCAGACTTTTCCATGAAGTGGGAAATTTCAAAGACAGTTCCACCTATATTGGCAGTTTGCCAGTCTTTTTCTTTTGTGTCCTGCATAAAGTCTGGCAGACTCTTTCATGAAGCAGGAACCCCAAAAGATCATCTCACCTTTAGTCAAGTTTAGTAGTCATTTTTTTGTGGGTCCTACATGTCCAGTTCATATAGTATATCATCAAGCAGTCCAGGAAAGAGCAGTTTCTTGCCCAAATGTCTAGCAAACTCCATAAGAAGCCTCTTTGATGCCCATAATCCTCTTGAAGTAACTTGGTGCTACTGGGAGCAGACATGTCTCATTTTCAAGAAAAGTTCTAAGTCCTTAAAACATTTTAAATGCCATATTCTGTTAGTCTTTGTAAGAACTGAAGAATACCTATCATCTGAAATATATCTCTGTACATCTAGGAAACCTAACTAACATGAGTACAAGCTTGACTATTATAGATGACTATCTATTAACCTGTATTTCTTAATTATACATTACATTTTTAAGTGAGTTGCACAAACACTATTCCTTAATCAAGAACAGAAATATATGTATAACAAAATTGACCTTAAATTTATATCAATAAACCAAGATCCATACCAATGCAAATAGCATATCCCCCTTTAAATATAAATAAACAATATTTGGGAATTTGGGTGTAGTTCTCTCCAAACTGCTTCCTGCTTTTTGTATTTTCTTTTTGTGGGTTCACAGCAACCTTTCAGAGGGTCTTGGTCCATCAAATCATATTAGCCTGGAAGGAATCCACAGGTTCCCATTTTCTGTGGAAACAAAAGCAGAAACTCTTTTCCAAAGAAACAAATCCTTAGACCCAAATTTTGAAGTCAAGATACCTTTAAAGTATATGTGTTGGTTTAGCTTAGCAGTGCGTACAATAAAATGTCTCTCTGCACTTAGCTCATTTACAGTCAAAAATTCAAATAAAACACAATAATATTTATAATCCAGACTCTCTGTGTGTATTTCATCTTTATGTGGCTTATTTTTCTTTACTCTTTTAATCTATGACTTTCTATACTGTTTTTTTTTAAGACTTTAGTTTTTTAAAAAACAATTTACTTCTTTTTGTAACTATTTCTTCTCCCAAGCCTTGGATACATTTATCCAACCCTCTGGTCTTTTCCATCTTTTTATTTGTCTTTATTGCATGAGTATCTGTAATTATTTTTTGACCAAGAGCATTTTTTTCCTTTTAAATGCTAAATGGGTGTGGCTAGGACCAACTCCATGGCACTGCTTGTTGGCTCTGCCCCATTCAACATGGCAGAGGCATGTTCATTGCCTTTGAGAACCATGCACATTGCCCCAGGGTCACAACAGGTCTTTGTCACCATTAAGCAATTTGTAACAAGCTGCTCACAGACCCCATTTAAGTTCTCAGCCTCCTGAAAGAGACAGAGCTGTGCCTGCAACTAGCATGAACCAGGAAGCTGCCATTTCCAAACCACACATTTTTTTTTTGCTGCTACCACTGAATCAGGAAGACCTCTCTTAAAGGAATCATGGCACCCCTGTTCACTGCCAGCAAACAGAGCCATCTGAAAAAAAAAATGTGGCTAAACTTAGTTTTTTGTGTGTCTAGAATTCCTTTTCAAGCTCTCTCAGGTTTTATGTGAATTTAGCTGGCACACATTGGCAGACCAATCTGTAGATGGAGGCTGCTCATTCATTTCCCAGCCACCCAGACCTGAAATAAGCACACAGTAACTATATTAATTAAAACACTCCTTGGCCTATTAGCTTATGCATATTTCTATCTAACTCTTATATCTTAAATTAACCCATTTCTATTCATCTGTGCAATGTGGTTGCAGCCTACTGGTAAGGTTTCATCTAGCACCCAGCATCTGTCTCCTGTGATGGCTACCTGGTTTCTTCTTGACTCCACCTACTCTCTCTCCACATCTTTCAGCTTGGAATTCCCACCTTGCCCTATTCTGCACTTCATTAGGCCCAAGAAGAACCTTTATTAACCAGTAGTATTCACAGCATAAACAGGGGAATCCCACATCAAGGGTTAAAAAGCCAACAGCATTTAAAGTGCATTGAGTGAGATCTCAGTGGAGGTGACTATCTTGGTTTTTTTTTTTTTTTAACTGCTCTGAAAAAATACCTGGCAGAACACGAACAATTTAAAAGGAGAAAAAGTTTATTTTTTCTTATGGTTTCAGAGAGTTTAGTTGGATTATTTGTTCTATTACTGTGATAAAACACCATGAACAAGGAAAATTGTAGAAGGAAGGGTTTATTTGGCTGTAGTTCTGGAGGGCTAAGAGTCCATCATCATGAGGAAGTGTGGCAAAAAGCACCAAGCATGGCAGCAGGAACAGCTCAGAGCTCACATCTCCAGACACCAGCAAGAAACAGAGGGAGTGAACTGGGAATGATGCATGGCTTCTGAAACATCCAAACCCACCCCCAGTGACATACTTCCTCCTGCAAAGCCATGCTTCCTAGACTTACCCAAACAGTGCCCCCAATTGGGGAACAAGTTGTAAACACTTGAGGCTATCAGGGATATCTGATAGGCAGACATCATGACAGTAGAAATGTGTGGTGAAAAAGATTGTTCACTTCATCACTGATGTGTTACGGGCTGAGGAGAGGGAAGGACCAAGGATAACCTTCAATGTCACAACCCAATGACCTATTTCCTCTAACGAGGACTCACCTTCCAAAACTTACACCAGCTCCCCTATTAGTGTCAGTAGCTGTGGACCTTTTGCTCAGTACGTGGCTATGTGGGGGTGGATTTTGTCTGGAAACTGTAACAGAGTCTGATACATTTATGTGAGACTGAGGCATGTGGAGAGAGGTGGTCTATCACTTTGAGTGGAATATTCCAGTGTAGATGGTTGATGAAGAAGTATGATAACTAACTGGACTGTTTAGTCCTGGGGCCAATTTATGAAGTAAAATGGAGAATAGATAAAGAGAGGGGTTTTAAGAAGGTATCAATAAAATGATTCCCCAAAACAGAGGATAAGAGAATGAGAGGCAAGTTCAAAGTAGGGTGGTCAGAATACAAAAAGGACTCCAGAGCCCAAGACAGCACCACCTGAGAATAGGCATAAAAGAGATGACCAAAAACATTTCAGTGCTTCCAGCCTATCCATTTGAGGAACAACCAGAGATTGCATTTCAGACAAAGTCATTCTCAGTGGACCCATGCAGTTTGAGGTCAGGTTTCAGAGCTTGGATGAGACATGAAAATAAAGAAACAATGAATTGAAAGAGAAAATAGGTAGAGACCAAGCTGGGGAGTGGGGCATCAAAGGAAAACTATCTTCTTTACTGGTATAATCTGGAGAGCTGGAGAAAAGGTGATGGGTGACAAAGAGAAGGGAGTGGGAAACCCATCACAGTCTGACAGGTTGAATTTGAAATTGAAAGTGGGACCCTTATACCCAGAGCGGATGCGTTTGCATTTTAGTGGGAATAATACCGTAATTCAGAACAGTGTGTTCCAATAAAAAGTATAATAGGAGCCACATAGGAAATTTAATGTTTTCTTTTAGTCATATTCTAAATAGTAAAAAGAAACAGCTGAACTTGGTTTAATAATATGTTTCATTTAACCCAGAATATATAAAATATTATCATTTCAACATGTATTCCACATAAAATTATTAATGAAATCTTTTATGGTTTCTTAGAATCTTCAATATATAGAATTTAACTTACATGTATAGCACTTTTTAGTTTAGACCAGCTATTAAATAATGCTAGTGGCCACTGCTGACAGAGTAAGTAGGTCTTAACCATCAACCCATATTCTGTTGCTTTCAACTTGGGAGTATTTGGGGGTAGAGAATCTGATACATCAGTCAATCACCTGAGGCATGATCAGTCTCACTCTATTTATGTTATCAGGCTACACAGCATAATGAGAAAATTGGGGTGAATTACTGTTTGGTACTATGAACTAAAATCACAAGACTGAAATTTCAAATATCAGAAGATGAGGAGGTATTAGGAAAAATATAAAAAGGGATCTTTTACATTGTGTTCAGTGTGACCTATCCTAGCTATCCTTTGGATCTATATGTAGCTAGCTAGCTATGAGCTTCCCTGTTATTCCATGAGTTCACTATAAAACAGGTTGCTATTGTCCTTATCATTGTTCTTCTACTAGTAGTCCAAGCTGGCCTGGCCACAGCAGAACTGAATCACATTTTAAAAGAAACAAGGAACAACTAGAATTTATTTAAATAACATTTTATTTAGCATAGAACATACAAGATATTATCATTTAACATGTCACCTACACAGAGAGTATTCTCTGCTATGACTGAAGACTTAGACTCACAGAGGGGATTTGCCTGTAGGTGTCAGGCCTGGATGTTAGGTTAGCCATGGCTGCAAACAAGGTCATCAGGCCCACATCCTACCCTATGGACATCTTTACTGAGCTGCTGGCAGACTCCACTTTGACATGGGTCACTACTCTTTTCTTGGTTTAGTCTGGCCTGGACCAATTTACCCTTTTTACAAGAAAAAGTCCCCTCAATATGTTTCTTTTGTCTGTCCACCCCTAGGTTCAGGAAAGAATGTGTTTACTAGAATAATCTTTCTGGGCTGAGACAACTTCAGTCATTAGAAAACCTTTCTCTCATTTCCTAGCCCCTCCAACTTTTAAAAGTCTGTGATTCCTGAAGAGGCCTTGGCTTACACATTCCTAAATTCCAAGGTTTCTTTTTGGGGTGAGGAACAGGGAGGAGAGGAGAGAGAAGAGAGAGATAGAATCTTCAAAACAGAATTTAAGGATTTAACTTCAGAGAAATAGAATGTACTTACTCTTAAAATAGAATTTTATACTGAAATTCCAGAGGATAAAATTTTTTATTTAATAAAGAAACAAAAAGTGCTATAATCTTCTGGTATATAACTTATTTCAGTGGCTACTATAGTTCATAGACGTAGTCTAGGATATAAATTGCATGTTAAAAAATGAATAATGTGTTTCTTAAATCTCTCTGAAACTTATAGTTATTACTTATCAAGATTAAAAAATCAGTTTCTCTTTTCTGTGTAAAATTTTTAAACCAAGGTAGGTGATCCACTCTGGGGTATAGTTCAAGTTTGTATCTGACTTCCAGTCACTAGCTGTGCCTCATGGACGCATCTAGCCATCATACTGTCAATGATGTCCAACACTATGCTTAAGCTGCACAAACACTAAAAAAAAGTCATGAACCCTGAGCAGTTTCCAAGGTAATGTATAACCATGTCCAAAACTCTAAATGGAGAAGAAATTTACTTTAGAAATGGCTTGTCAGCTAGGAGTCAAAACAAATGACAGATGTTGAAATGCCTCTCTTCAGAAGCAATCCAAAACTGAACTGTCCAGCCAGTGCTACGAAGTGTTTGATAAATAGTACGATTAGTCTTACCTTAGATTATCCATATGTAGACATGCATTTTAATGCCAATATTATTTTAGGTTTAATCACCCATATAATTTAGCAGGTAAAAGTAATTAAGAATAGAGAAATCATGAAATGATTTCCTCAGGTGAATAGCTGAAAGAACTTGACATGGTCTCTCCATGCTGAATCCATCAACTATTTCCTGCAGGTCAAGCACATCCTTCTTTTAGAAAAAGTGGTGTTGTCTTCACAAAGAGTTTGTAGTAATTCAATATATTTATCAGAGACTGCCCTGAACAGTTAAGCTTATTTAGATGTATGAATCTTTTGTCTAATATGGCTAATTATTCTCCCATTTTTCTCTCTTCTGCCATCCGGATGTCCTCATTTGGTGAAAACACACCATCTAGAAAAAGAGAATGTGAAAGAGGCCATATTTCATTATGTTGTTTTTAACAGTTGCTCACCTTGGCTTGATTTGATCTTTCTAATGGATTATTTTAACATTAAAGGATAAGGAATGCTCTCCATCAGTGGTTCTCAATCTTCCTAATATAGTTTCTCAAGTTATGTTGACTCCTAATTATAAAATTATTTTTGTGGCTACTTTGTAACTGTAATTTTGTTACAGTTATGAATTGTAATGTAAATATCTGTGTTTTCCAATGGTCTTATGGGACCCCTGTGCCTTCTGACCCCTGAAGGGGCTGTGGCCCACAAGTTGAGAGGCACTGCTATAAATGCAATAATTGCTTCTTTCGTATATTCTAGTTTGCAAATGTTTTCTTATTTAATTCCCAGTGAACTAATATCATTACTTTCATTTTATAGGCTAGGGAATGATACTGCAAAGGATTTAGAGCTTTGCTGAATTACTTAAAATCGTGAGTTCAGAATCAGGTCTGCTTTTTTCCAAATTGCATCTGTGCTCACTTCATTGCATCATAGTTTTTGAGCTTAGCACTTGTACATTTAACAACTGTCCAATAAAAGGGAAATAGAAGTAAGGTGTGGGTAGTGCCTGCATTTACTGACTGTTCAAACATGCTAGGCAGTTTTCACATATCTTTGGCTTGTAGAATTTTGTGAAATGGAAAGGTACAGAACCATAGTCATTTAGGGACTTTGGGTTGCAGGGTTCCCTGCTTTGTATGATATGCTTATGGATGCATTCGAAATGAATGAATTTAGTTATCAAAACAATCCTGGAGTTTAGCATAATTTTAGGCCCTGATTAGAGGTGAGATAATTTAGACACAGAAAAATTAAGTAATTTAAAAATGCTATGTGCTTTTCTGGAGCAGGAAATTAATATTCCCAGACTAAATATATGCAAATATCACAGAAATTAGTAAAAAGTTGCATATATCCTAGAATAAAATAAGAGGTTTCTTCTTTCAAGTATTTCTTTCCAATTTGTCTCCCTAGAAATAAGTAAAGTGGTTAGACTTAAAAATTACCTCTTCCTGTTTTCGATCTTTCTCCATTGTTCCAACATTGTTCAAACTCTGAAAACCACCACCCACTCTTTTGATTTAATGATTGTAGATAATTTTCTTAATGATTTTTTAATTTTATGTACATTGGTGTTTTTCCCTGTACAGTCAAATACAGTCAATACTTGATATCTGTAGGAGATAGGTTCCACGAAGTCTGTGAATACCACAGTTTGAATCCTCAAGTTCTTGATACACAGTGGGGAGTATTTATGTACAAACTACATGCCTCTACTTGTATACCCTAATCACCCTGAGATTCCTTATATTGTCTAATAGACTGTGCGGGTGTTGGATCCCCTGGGACTGGAGTTAGAGACTGTAGCAAACTGCCGTGTGGATGCTGGGAATTGAATCTGAGTCCTCTGGAAGAACGGTCAGGGTTACTAACCACTGAGCCATCAGCCCCAATAATAGGTAATTTTTAAATATACTGTGTTCTAATCTTCAACTTGACTCCTAGTAGTAGACTTAAATCTATTTTATCTCTTAAAATATTCATCATATCTTTTCATGTCTAATAACATTCCAGCATGAAGCTGCACATACAAAAACAAATACAGTCAATACTTGATATCTGTAGGAGATAGGTTCCACGAAGTCTGTGAATACCACAGTTTGAATCCTCAAGTTCTTGATACACAGTGGGGAGTATTTATGTACAAACTACATGCCTCTACTTGTATACCCTAATCACCCTGAGATTCCTTATATTGTCTAATAGACTGTATATAATATGTGAATAGTTACATATTATAAGTGGCACAGAAATAATTGCATTGTTTAGGGAATAGTGAAAGGAGAAAAATCCCTGTGTATGAGTAGTACAGATGCAATTTTAAAAGTCTGTCCTTTTCCCATTCAAGCTTGGCTGAAGTCACACCAGCAAAACCCCAGGTCCAGAGGCTGCAATGATTCTGTTTCACCAACAGGCGTCAATGTTTTGTATTTTGTGCCAGTAACTGCCCAGGGTCATTCCCTATCCTAATTTACTTCATGTTTATATTGTTATAAATTTTCACTGAGCTTTTTTTCCTCTGCAACTCTCAGTGTCTCTTTTTATTGCTGTTACCATAAGAAACTTGTTTATATTTTCTGACTAAGAATTTCAACTTCTTAATCTGCCATTTGTCTTATTCTAGAAATTCTGACTTCTTGGAGTTCTGGCTTCTGTTTTAATCTGGTTTGACTCATAACTGGGCCTGGCATAGGAATTATGAGCTTTATTTTCTTCATATATTTGGATTAAGCCTTCTGTCTTGAGTCACATCTCCAACTTTAGATGGGTACCCCTTGGGAAACCTTTCCTAGAGCACATCTTCATCAGGTTCCCCCATTCCAGAAAGGTTGAGTGGAAAGTTGGGTTTCTGAGACTTGTATATTAGGAAATGCATTTTTCACCTTGTCCTTTGTGGTTGCCTTGCAGTGAGCACCAAGTGGGCAGAATCAATTCTCCATTCAAAGGTGGTTTATGTGTTAGGATTGTTGCTTCCATAAATTCTCCAGAATGGTGTAGATGCTTATTATTTATACAAAGAAGAAACTTTGTATAAATAATAAGGCTGGAAGAGCAGGTATCAAAGCCAGTGAATAATCATTTCACAAAGCATTAAAATGATCCTATCATTTATAACGATTTTGGACACTCAGGAGACATGTAGCCTAAGGTAAGATTTGAATGAACATTTAGATATTGATGTACTTATCTTAGTGGAGAAAACCATAGAACCTTGTAGACAAAACCTAATAATGCACTGGGGTAGCCCCTTTGCAGACCAGACCAGTTAGAATCCTTTTAATTTTGTCTTTTATAGCAATATATTTCACCAACTATAACTAACTGTATTTAATATACACTTTTACAACACAATATTTATAAGAAATATTTTGTCAAATTACCTTTGCACTTGTATATGCACAGAGACAAGTTGACTATTAGAAGAGGGAAAAAAATGAAGGAATTACCTTCCAAAGATTGCCCATTCAGTTGTCAGCAGAGGCAGGACAAAGGCTACTTTGAATTTTGCAACTTCCCAAGAAAGTGGTTTTAATCTTTTAAAAACTGTTAGATAAAAACATATGTATGAATTACATACATCAGGTTGTTTTGAAATATATGTGCATTATGGATGGTCGGATCTGGCTGGCTGATAATACATTAATTCACACAGTAACCTTTTTGGGGTGCGAGCACCTAACACCCACTCTTTTATTTCCAGAAATACAATAAATTATTATTAACCACATGCTATGGAGTGGATCTTGTGAGCTCGCTCCCTTTTTATGGCTGTAAGTATACATTATGCATTGTTTTAATATAAGTTATCTGCATACAGACAACCTTGTCCAAGCTCTTTGAGTGGATTCAGGACGTCGGGCTTCAGTAACAAAATAACACAGATTAGAGTTTTCACTCAGAGAAACTTACATTTTGACAGTTCTGGAGGCCAAAAGACACACAGTTAAGGTGTCAGTGTAGGAGGAGGCCACTTGTTCCTCCCGGCTGCCCAGAACCAAAATAACCACACAGAAGCTATGTTATTTAAAACACTGCTTGGCCTATTAGTTCTAACTTCTTATCGGCGAGTTCTTACATTTTAATTTAACCCATTTCTAGTAATCTGTGTAATGCCACGTGGCTGTGACTTACTGGATAAAGTTCTGTCTGGCTCCAGCAGGGCTGCATGGTTTCTCTCTGACTCTTCTGCCTTTCTTTCTCCCAGCATTCAGTTTAGTTTTCCCTCCCTACCTCTATTCCCTGGGCAGGCCCAAGACAGTTCCTTTATTAGCCAATGATATTCACAGCATACATAGGAGAATCCCACATCATGTCAGTAGGATTACACATTGGTTCCTGCCTCCTGAGATTGTCCATGCAGATTAGTTTTGTTTTTTTGTTCTCTCTCTCTCTCTCTCTCCCTTCTATTTTCTTCCTTCCTCCCTTCCATCCTCTCTCTTTCTCTCTCTAGCCATTTTTTTGCTTTTTCTGCTTTTTTGTTTGTTTTTGCTTGTCTATTTTTTCGATGTCTGATTCTGAGTATTTACATTTCCTTTGTCTATAAGAACACCAGATTGATTAAATTAGGGTCTACTCTAACAGTGTCATTGTGTGTGTGTTGGGGGGCATTCATGGTGTCAGCCTCAGTTTTAATGATTCATTTCTTTAAAAGACTCACTTCTAAATGCAGTAACTGGGATACTGTGGGTCAGGACCTCTTATGAATTGGGGTAGTGATGGGGAAATACGTCAATAACTAAGAAGGGATAGAGCTGTGGTTTAGGAATGAGAAGGCCATAAGTCATGCTGACTTTCTCTTGTTATCTCCAACTGTTCTGAGAAGCAGAGAGAATGCATGGCACAGGGAATTGCTTTTGAATCACTGTTTATGTAGTATAATAGTGGCCAGAACATGGAATGGCCCCAATACTCTGTGTAGGGAGGTTACAAAATACATGCATTGTATACAGGAGCATTCAGTCTGGGAGGGATCTAAAAATTATTTAGTCTCAACTATTTGCTTTATAAATAAATATACAAAATCTAATTATAAACAGACTTGCAAAATGTTATAAAATTAGTGGATATATGAGGGCTAAGGTTTTTTATAACCAACTGTATTCTAGGTACTGAAATATATTTATATAAGTATACAGATGTATTCATAAACATACATATAATCTTTAGAAAGACATTTGAAATTAGTCATTACTATCTCCCTCCATATTACTGATAAAGCCTCGAGGGCAATATAAAACTTAAGCATCTCTGGTGGATTCAATCATTTTTTTCTTCCTCCTCCTCCTCCATCCTCTTCTTAGCTCATTTAAACTGGGAATGGTAATAATGAAAAATCCAGGAGAGAGAGAGGGGCTATCCAAAGAAATGAAGGCACATGCAAAGCAAGAGCAATCACATTTACATGTGGCTGAACATGTGGCAAACTGGGTTTCTGCATTTTGCTTGCTTACTTCGTGAGCAGACAGGCTGCTGCTTTCCAATGTCTGCCACAATAAGGTGGTTTTAAAAGACTGGTATTGATGAAACCAATATTATGTGTTATTTCAGATTCTTTCCCCCAGGAAGTCACATCAAGAGTCTATGGTGACGAGCCACATTTTCTTTAAAATAAATAAATAATTTTTCTTTAAAATAAATAAATAAGAAAAATTAGACGAAAAATCTTTGTGGAACCGCCTCCTAAGCTTGTTCCAATCCCAACCTTTCCTCTTGAGTTCGGGCCTATAGGTGGCAGCAACTGTTAGCTGTTGAGCTAGGGTGACATGTGCCAAAAGCTCTCTTGAAATACTTTGAATAGTTTAAATATTCTTAGATATTTAAAAGTGAAATTTTCTCTAGATAGGCAAGTGAAAGGCCAGCCTTAAGCTGTGACTTGTGAATGGCTCATACACCCTGGTCCACATTACAAATTAGACATGACACAGGGACTTGGTATTCTGCCTCTAGAAGTTTGTTCTGTGATGTTTACAAAGGCTGCCTCTAAGGTTTGTGACCAGCGTGCTCATATTAACTCTCTTTTCCATTCCATCATCATGTAGGAAGGATTTTGAGTCTACAAAACTAATAGTATAGCCATCAACTCCTCTGTACTAGGCATTCAGTAAATGCTGGGGTTTTAACTCATATAGCGTTCATTGAATGCTTAGCAGAGGAGTTGGTGAAAGTCAACAAACTTGCAAAAATGCTAACATCCATAAGGCAGCATATGGTTTAAGGGGAATTTGTCAGGAAAATTCTATTACAGTTGGTTTTATTGGTTTTTGTTTTGCTTTTTGAGGGTATAGAATTTTGTTTATCTGGTTTTCAAGGTGAAGAACACTTGTACTTAATAATGTTTTTCAAGTGTCTGTTAGGTTCTGGAGGAGCTGTGAGAATATGGACTTTAGCTGTTGGTCCGTAGGCAATTGATAAACTATACTTTGGCATGATTAATATAATCACATCAGTCATCTTCAGGGTTTACATTTTTGTAGCTCAATCCACCAGGGGATAGTGGATTGTATCAGTTACATTTCAGCCAGTTAGACCCAGGCTTTGGGATTCCTCATTCTGAAGATAGCTTTAAATGATGCTTCTCTGTCCAGTAGACCTAAAATACCCAGAATAAAAGCTTGCTGGTGCAAATATAGACTGTTGGCCATTCAGTGTAGACCTAATTGTTTGAATTTAATAATTTAAATAAAAGTAAAATAAACTAAGGAATTTTGATAAAAAGAGGATTTTTATATGCAATATTTGGTTAGATTACTTCTATTACATAAGGAAGTAGATTAGTCCATTTGCAAAAGAAAATAGAAGATCATCAGTTTTATAACTGAAGTTTCAGCGTGTGGCAACAGCAAGACTGACTCAGAACAAATGATTCCAGGGAATGCAGAGATGGCTCAGGGTTAAAAACGTGTACTGCTCTACCGGAGGACCAGAGTTCAGTCTCTAGCACTCACATACTACTGTAGTTCTAACTCCAGAGTATCTGACACCGTCTTCTGACCTCCATGTGCACTAAACTCATGTGCCCACAGCACATGTAGACACACAGACACACATATACAAACACACACATAATTTTTTAAAATCTTAAAAAACAGCTATTAAATAGGAATACATATACCTATATTATAGACGTCAGCTAGGATTTCTCTTAAGTAAGCCATTATAAGTAAATTATAAGCTTAGCAACAGCTCATAAATTTTATTTTGACATAAGGCTAGGTAGGAATTGAGTGTAAACAACTGAACATCATTTGTACTGAGATTTGTCTAAGATTGAAATCAGAGGGTTAATATTCTCCTAAACAATTATTAATTTGTGTTTCCTTGGTTTGATTTCTTGGTTAAGTACTTTATCTTGGAGGGAGAAGAACACAGAGCAATCACATAGAAAGTGACCCATGAAAGCAGATATTTGATATAATCAACTCAGCTATAGTCAGTCTGTGTAAAAATGATTGCGCACCTCAAGAGAAGGTATCGGAAAACAGACATATCACACGGTATAGGTAATGCCGAGGGAAGTGCCCAGGAAAGGCGAAGAAAGGAAAGAAAGTGCTTCAAACAGATGGACATTTTCTCTGGAGAACTTCCTTGTTGTCCTTGCTCTTGAAAATACAGTAGGTCTCATTTAATCTTTTAATCCTTATCTCCAAAGATAAGGATTTCCCCCCAATGATTGCTTTATTATTGCTCCAAAGTTTATATAAAGTATAACAAGTCACAGCTTATAGATTGTTAAAGAATACTGTCATTGTATTTTGTAAATTTAAATTTATTATTGTTAGGTAATATTTGTCTTTCCTCTAGGCACCCAAAATATATTTACTAGAATTACTGCTTAATAAACAGCTCAATTCCAGATTCCTTCTCTCCCGGGAACCAGACCATCTTTTCATGTCCTTAGACCATTTGCAGTCAGTGTGTATACTCAAAGTCTTCTCTCTTGTTGGGTAACCTGGAATCACTCAGCTCTGAATCACTTAGCCCCCAGGGAAAATGTCCTCAGCAAGCAAGAAAACAAATTTTCTCCCCTCCTGCAACCTGTTATTTTGGAAGTGAAAATATTGAATGCTTCTAAGATTGGTGCTTTCTCCCTAGATCAATTCCTTCTCTGTGATGTTTTGGGAATTCCACATTTTCAAAAGGCCTCCCTCACTTACCCAAACATTGATAGGCACACACTCACACATGTCTGCAAGCGTGTTCACACTCACCATCATTTAAGGTGCAGTTAGTAGTAATAGTATACTTTACATAAAGGGTTGTGGTATGTGTGTGTGGGGGGGTACAGGTGTGTGAGTGTGTGTACAGGTGTACCTGCTGGTGGGTTAGATATAACATCTGAAGGTTGGATATATACTTTAGAAATCCTTTTCTATAGCTCTCCATGTTGTTTTCAGACAGGTTCTCTCACTGAATCTAGAGCTCACTAATTCTGGTAGACCAACGGGATAGTAAGTCCCT
The DNA here is from genome assembly GCA_004026605.1 of Ondatra zibethicus. Taxonomy (NCBI): domain Eukaryota; kingdom Metazoa; phylum Chordata; class Mammalia; order Rodentia; family Cricetidae; genus Ondatra; species Ondatra zibethicus. The sequence goes on along the minus strand of PVIU01003918.1, from coordinate 98,958 downwards.
GAGATCTGCCTGTTTCTGCTCCTCTCCACCCCATACTGACATTACAGACATACACCAGGCTTGACTTTGGTGGGTGATAGGGATCAGCTCAGGATCCCAGGGCAGTGAAGCCAAAGCCTTTGTCCACAGCCCCAGAGCTAAGGTTTTAGCTTCACATTTTAAATGTTTGTCACTATAAAGAATGGCCAGCATTGTCTAAGACTAACATTTGTGGTTCTGGCATGGTTGTATTAATTACGCATCAAGGTCATAATCTGTAGGGTGCGTATCAGCTTCACGAGGGAAGAACTCTCTCTGATTTGTTCTTAATAGTCATGCTAGCAGCACATTAAGGGAGTTTGATACAAAAGATCTGCTCAAAAAATACCTGCTGGATAAATGAATCGTTAAAAAAAAAAAGCTACTGGAACAGATACAACGATTTTGCTGTTAAAAAAGAAAAATCTGGTTTTTTTTCAGTCTAGAATTCAACTCCTGCAAGCATACTGTTACTCTGATCTCTCATTATATTCCCGTATTGCCTAGAGACTTCCTTTGCTCCTGTTCACTCGTCAGTACTGAGCCCTGAGCCCAGACTGGCACCGTTTTTCTCTTCAATGGTCAACAAATCTATCTTTACCCTACGAAAGGAAGCGCTCAGGTTTTGCTCACGCTGGAGTGCTCTAAGACCTCACAGAGCTTTGCTGTCCACTTGAGCAGCCGATAATAGTCCTTTGATGGAGAGCTTTGAACGAGAGATAAGGAAGGGTTATCTAACCAGAGCCTTTACTGATAGTCAACAGGACCTTCTTGCTAGTCAAGCCATTAGATGTCACTTTCCATGTGGCTATCCAATCCAGGAAAACTCACCCCCACACTGTGTAGAAGCCAGGGAACATATATATCTTCAAACTCCAAATTTCTCTCACCTTCTCCATTCCTTTAATGCCCTTCATTTTTTTCCCTGAGACATATTGCAAGCTGTAAACACAGACAGCAGGGGGGCTCTACATCAACCATGCTTCCTTAGGTTCCATTACCTGCGTGGAATTTAACATGAAATTTAATGTGAGATGTCTGTCTAACTGAAGCAAGCACTTTAACAAGACAGAAAGAGCAGTTCCTCTAAGGTTGAGGTTTTACCCACAGATCCCTACATGGAAAAGCCCATACTGAGAGTCATAGCCACCAAAACAAAGCTGGGCTGATGTGTGCACAAGGATCATTCATTGTCTTATCTACTGCTCTTATGCAACCTTATCTAACAATTGTGGCAAAACCTGCCATTTCAATAGGGACAAATGGCATCTCAGATTTTCAAAGGAATTTAGACTCGGGCTTGTCTTCATAGGAAGAAGAGAAAGATCTCAGTTGGTTGACAGTGTGGTTGCTTCAAGAATCTTCAGACATGGTGTCCCTCACAGTCTAGCCGGCTTCTTCCCTTTAAGAGATTTCAGCAATTCCTCCACTCTGCCTCCATTTGCTCTTCACATTTTGGGGGAGGAGGCGAGCCTAGCCAAAGGGCTCATTTGGAAACATTTTCATCTTGCTGAGGCTGGTTCAGACTTCTCCCCTCGTCTCTGTCTACATCTATCTGTTTTCCTCTCGCTAACACTCTGTTCCCTGGGCGTTGGACACTGACTGTTGAGATCTCTTTCTGTGGTTTTGCTCTGGTTTTGTCTCCACATTAAAGCGTACTTATTTGCTCTATTAACTCTAAGATATAGCATTCTGTGAGACCCCCTGGTCCACACGGTTTGAGAGCAGAGGCATGGGCTGCCGGCAAAGGGTTGGACTCTCCAGTGGCTCCCTCTGGTCACCCCCTCCTGCCGGGATGGCTTCAGGTTCCTGGAGTCTGACAATGTATTGTCATGCGGATTACACTGATTAGCTCGAGGGAGTTAGGTAACAGGAGCTCTTTCAATGAGGTCCTAGCTCGCTGTCAGGTTGACTGTTCAAACACTGGTTTTGGGATCCCCTCCAGCATTCTTTAATGTAATCCAGGCATGTTATTGCAGGTTTTATTTGAAAAGGGGCTACTTACTTGTCACTTGAAATACTTTTTTTAAGGAAAAAAAATCCAAGACATGAGAAAAAACAATGGCATAAAGAGGAGTCAATGTGAAGGAGGCAGCGATGGAAGAACAAAACACAGACGCGTCCCAAATGTCAAGCTCGCATTTAAGTGCGCCTGCGCTTTGGGGAGCGAAGCAAGGGTTCTGTTTTGTTTTACACGGAAACTTTGATGACTGTGCATGCTTGGAGGTTTGCTTTTCTGGGGAGCTACTCAGCTCCAGTGAATTCAAAGGCAGCAAAACCACCCTGATAGGCGGTAGTGACTGGTGCTGGCCAAGACCCATAGAGAGGGTTTGGCTGGATGTTATCAAGACCAGGCATAGCCCAATGAGACAGAGAAGAAAGAGTGGGTGCGGAGGGAGGAGGGAGGAGAGGAGAGACGCTGTAGATTCTAAGCAAGGACTTTTCCAGACTAGACTCCTTCCCTTCTGAGTGTTCTAATCCCATCCTTGGGAGCTTTAAGGGCACTTAACCCCAGGGAACTGCTTAAGTTTTGGAATGTAAACATAACCTACCTCACAGACACATCTTTATTAAATTTAAAAGAAATGAGGACTTTGTGGAAGCCCACTAGCTCTTTTTATCTTTAGAATTTTTTCTGATTATTTATTAATCTTGCACCCCCTCCCCCAATATGCACTCACATATACATGTCTGCACAGCACTGAGCCCAAGAAATTACAGTGTGCCCCTTCTTTTTGCCAGACTTCACCAGTAGGTCATGGTGATGAGGACAGAGTCAGCCTAGCCTGAGTGGCAACATGCCAAAACAGAGGACAGAAAATGTGCCTCTACTTGTAAAATTTTAACATCGGTTGAAGCCTTGGAGAAGTGGAGAGTTGATCCAATTCTCCACAACTGAGGGTCCCCCCCCGTTTTTTTTTTTTTTTTTGAGACAAGGTTTCTCTATGTAGGCCAGGCTGTCCTAGAACTCTCTCTGTAGACCAGGTTAACCTTGAACTCTCAGAGAGCCGCCCGGAGTGCTGGGATTAAAGGCGTGTGCCACCACAGCCCAGCTGAGGACTTTCACCAGTAAAGAAGGCTGCGTAGCTTTATGAATGTTGGTACAACAATGTGTGGTTTTCATGCGTGTGTGTTCATGTGTATGTGCTTGCATGTGGAGGGGTGCAGACATTCATGCTTGTGTTTGAGATCAGTAGCCAGCCTTGGGAGATGCTCCTCAAGTGCCTTCCAGTTTTTGTTTGAGACAAGGTCTCCCGGTGACCCATAACTTCATATGTAGGCTAAACTAGTTGGCCAGTGAGTTCCAGGGATGAGTTGCCTCTGCCTTCCCGGAGCTGGGATTACAAAACATGTGTCATTACACCCACCTTTTAAAGTGGGCTCTAAGGATCAAACTCAGGTTCTCATGTTTGAGCACGTTACCCATGGAGCCATCTCCCCTTCCCTGGGAACCTGATGTACAGATAGGCTTTTCCTTGTCCACGTGATGTCCATGAGAGTGCATGTGTGCATCAAGCCTGAAGCCTCTAGTGCATAAACGAGAGCTTACGTCGTTTGGAGAACAAGAAGATTTTTGAAACATGGGACTATGCCTAAGAACATTGTAAGTCAAAGTAAGAATTTATTAATCTTGCACCCCCTCCCCCAATATGCACTCACATGTACATGTCTGCACAGCACTGAGCCCATATGTGTGTGTGTGTGTGTGTGTGTGTATTCATTTTAAAGTGTCTAGTTTGATGTCTGATGCAATATATGGCATTTCCATTTATCTTCCCATTCTGGAGTGTCAATACCTCATAAAAATTGATGTTTAAAATAATTTATGAATATTTTGAGAACTGAAGAGCTTCGATAAAATGCCTCTCCTCTCAATTTCTTAATTGCTTGCAGTTGCGGATGTCATTAGGATAATATGTAGGTATTGTCCTTGATTTACAGTGATCAGATAAGCCTGATCAATTATTAGTTCATTAATAAGATTGTTAAGAAAAAATGGTAACAGTGCAACATAAGGATGTCTGTATGTATTTGGTCTAAACTATATATCTCTGCTTCTAAAATCCTGTCATTCTTACCAGATTTCCTCCACCAACCCCAAAACAAATAATTTATCTCTGATACGATTTATTGACCTAGTAAGATTCCCTCTGGGCCCGATTTTCTAGCAAATGAATTTAAGGGTAATGACACTCTCTTGAATAGTCACTTCAGGATTCCTTGTCAGTTGGTTGCTGTAGATGTCTTCTTTTTCCTTCTTCTCCCAGCTGTTAGCACCCTCTCATGATATTGTCAGCTCCCACAGCTTCCTGGAGAAGTTGTCCCGGTAACAGTCTGGGCTGGGGGTCGGTGAGTAGCGTGCACTGCAACACTTCACCTGAGCCAGTGGCCATATGGCCCTGTACCCATGCCTATGGATTTTTTCCTCACAAGTAGTTGTTAGGTTGTTAATTCTGGTTTTTGATAGTCAGGTTTTTAAAAAGGATGTGTGTGTCTGTGTGTGTGTGTGTGTGTGTGTGTGCTCAGACTGAGACTGAAGAGAGGGGAGCAGGATTGGTTGCTATGAGCTTTGCAACATGCACACGACCTTGCACACACACACACAAATATAAGGACAAAAGGATAAATTGAAAAAGAAAGCAGTCACCCCTTGCTTGGTTCAGCCGTCCGGTCAACCCCACAGATGAGGAAGTGCTGCTTTGTCCCAAGCTAAAGCCTTGTTTTCTTGCTCATTGTCTTCCAGGGTGAAAACTGGGGGGTGGGGTGGGGTGGGGGGGATTCACCTGTCTGATGCAAAGTTAAACTGCTGGCTTTAATGTGACTGCATGGGAACTCGGGTTTATTAATGAATACAACATACCCTCTTTGATTTGAAAGCTTTCACCCTGCTGAAAAGACTCAAAAGGCATCGCTTCCTGCACCAGCGGCATTCCTTTATCCGTCTCAGTGGTTCACCCCTACCCAGCTGCTAGATCTCATTAACAAGCATTTGACCACTGCAGCCGGCCTGGGAGTGTTGACACTTGAAAGGCTCAGGCAGGCGTGGGCAGGCCATCAGCTATGGCAACAGGAAACTGCCCCGGAGACAACACTGAGAAAACGGCAGCTGCAAAAGCCAAGTCCGGGTAGACATAAAGAGCTGCCTGTGCCCACGTCGGTCTGGGGTAGCCGTGCGTGCCTGTGGGTCTGAATCGCCAAGTCTATTTACTCAAGCATGAGCTGGAAGTGTTGCCATCGACGTGTATCAGACTCTCTGGCCTTTTTGGCCACTCAGGATGAATTCTTACTTTGACTTACAATGTTCTTAGGCATAGTCCCATGTTTCAAAAATCTTCTTGTTCTCCAAACAATGTAAGCTCTTGTTTATGCACGGAAGAACGCTCGCTAGAGGCTTCAGGCTTGATGCACACATCCACTCTCATGGACATCACGTGGACAAGGAAAAACCTATATGCCTGGATTCTCATCCGTTTTTCATGCTACCACATTATTTTTCAAAATCAAGGAAACCCGTGAAATTGTCTTATAAATATGTGAGATCAATAGCTTTTCATTTAGGCTTCAAGTTGTCATGGTTTAAGTAGAATATGTGTAAGAATAGAAGTTTTGTTCCAGTCACATAAACATAGCTTGAACAATTCAGCATGAGTCTGTATACATTATTATTGGTTAGAGTGATTTTAAATACAAATTCAAATAGCATTGATTTTTTCCTGAGCTGTGGACTTTGCGGTACTATATTTCTGAATCTACTTCTAAGTGTGTATGTATCCTCATCAGAGGATCTCAGATTATGGACTATCTCCTGTAATACTAGGGGCATGAATTTTCCAAATCTTACATGTCCGTTTTTCAAAGTGTTCTCGTGGCCAGGCCACCCCAGTGGCCAGTTCCCATCCCAGAGGAACTGTGTCATTTTCATATTTAAAAATGTTAAGTTTTCATCCTTAAAAAAGACCCCTTGAAAGCCATGATTAAAAGAAAAAAAGTAACTCCCCAGCATGGGAAAAAAGAATACTAATTAAAAAAAAAGACATGAATTCAGTGAGTTCCAAGAGACAATAGGTAAGCTGTGTGCAGGGTGGCGAATTATTTCCCTGTCACCTTCAATAGACAATTGGTGATTATTACATTGTAGTATGTCATTACCTTAATTCTTTTCAATAATTCAGAGCATTTGCTTCTCAGTTATTAAAGAAAAACCTTTCCTAAATTATCCGCATTGCTACCTTGTCTACGGTTCTGTCTAAAATCGTTAACTAATTAGAAAGCATTTGCCATGTTTAAAATTCCTCTGTCTTCACTTACTGGGGAGGGTCAGGAAAGTGCTGTAGGGTGCAGTGAGCTTTTCTGCCCTGCTTTCTCCCTCTCTGGCATCTGTGGGCCAGGGGAAGAGAAGGCTGCACCAGCTGGCTCTGGAAGTCAATGTTCCTGACAATCCGGCAATGAGAGAAACATGGTCCTGAGGGCCATTCAGTTCTTTCCATTGGACTTTAGCTTTCCCATCCTAGTGGAACTGGGTCAATTTCATGTTCAATAGGCAGAAAGATAACCGGACTCTGGAAACAGACAACGGGAGGAGCTAGTTCCAGGTTTACAACATCTTGGGCAAGACACAGCTAGAGCAAGTGATCTGTTCTTGCATCTCTGACTCCTTATCTGTCAACCAGGGTTAAGGGAGGAAGTACTAATGCCCCGTGCTGGTCAGCTTCAAAGGACATGCCTATACATAGACACTGTCTTCAGAGATTGTGGAACCTTAGGTGGTAGAATCTTGCTGGGGGAAATGTGTCATTGAGGCAAGCTTTGAGGGTTTGTAGCATTGCCCTGCTTCCTACTCACTTTTTCTGCTTCCTGTGTGTGGTTGAGATGTGATGAGCCAGCTTCCTGCTCTGGGCACCCTGCTGCTATGGAGGCTTCCTGTAGAGCCATATGCAAATAACTTCCTGCTATAAGTTGCTCGTGGTATCACAACAACAGAAAGTGACCGATATATGCTTGATGAATCCTGGTGTTCTTTTCTGTTAGAGCTTTTCCTTTCATTCATTTTATAGGTCAGCTTGAAATTTTCTGTTTGTGGGGGGTGTGTAAAATACAGCTTAAATCTCTTGTTCTGTCAGTTATTGTTTCTCTGATTTCATTAAATGGTTTCCTTATATTTTCTCAAAGTTGTTGACTTTCCAATTATTTTGAGTTATTTGGGAAATTCATATTACTATATTTTTGGGGTCTGCCTTATTGGTGGCATTATATCTGCTCAGTTTTTCACATTTCTTACTGTCTGAAGTTGATGTCTGCACATTTGAAGAAGCAAGACTTACCCTAGTCCTTATAGAATTATGTCTTGGACAGATTCCTTTGCAAGTCCGCCCATTCAGACTTTCTGGGCAGACCATCTGACATGATCTGGAGTGAAATTACTGATGGAGTCCCCAGACAGGCTTGCATGATGGTTGTTTAGCAAGTTAGAGGCCTTATATGTGGGACTAGTGGTTTGGGCATCAAGACTGAATCTACCAGGATCGACCTGTTGATGAGATCTGTAATGGTTAAGTCTGGAGACAATATCTGAGGAAACTTTGTGTCATTGATTTTGCAGGACCTACATGGGGCTCAGATGGGCTAAATATGTGAGTATGGTCAGGTATTGGGGCAGACTGTACCTATTTGAGCTGGCCTGGAAACCAAGTTCGTGGAGGTCAGCCCTGGTTTCTGGATCTTCAAGTCCTTGCCTGAAACTTGAGTCCAGAGGAGAGTTTGAGATCTACTGGGGTGAACCTGCACCCTGGGTGGGCATAGGACATGGCCTAGTCTGGGTCTGGGCAGGCCTATCATCTGTGCCCATAAGAGAAAGGAGGAAAGAAGAGAGAGGAGGGAAGGGAAGAAGAAATAAAAAGTTCTAAGGAGATATCCAGAACCTCAACCGCAAATTCTGGGCTAGGCCTTGCAGACTAAACTTCCAGGTCATGACCAGACCCAATCTAGTTTCCTTGAGTTATGATTCAGCTCTGTCTTAGGCTTTCTATTACTGTGAAGAGACACCATGCCCACGGCAACTCTTACAAAGGAAAACATCTACTTGGGGTGGCTTACAGTTTCAGAGGTTTAGTCAGTCATCATCATGTTAGAACATGGCGGCATAAAGGCAGATATGGTGCTGGAGAAGGATCTCAGGATTCTATATATCGACCCTCAGGCAACAGGAAGTAAACTCTGTCATTGGGCATAGCTTGAGCACAGGAGACCTCAAAGGCCACTTCAACAGTGACATACTTCCTCCAACACAGCCATACCCACTCCAACAAAGCCACATCTCCTAATAGTGCCACTCCCCATGAGCTTATGGTGGCCAATTACATTCAAGCTACCACACCTCCTGTGCATCAGAGTAGCTTTATCAATGCCAGTCACACTTGTCTGGTTTAGAGGTGGGCTTATGTATACCAAACTAGTTCTTAAACCCAAAAGTAGAGCTGGGGTCAGTGGTAAAACATTGGGCTTGATGAGGACTTGGATTTGATTTCCAAACCTTCAAACAAACAAGCAAAGTTTCTGGTCACAAGACTGAAACTCTTATGTGTACATGAGAATCTAGAGGCCATTTGCAATGTCAGCTGTAGTGCTATGGGGGCTAGTCTGCACTTGGGCAAGCTTTGACACATTTGGTCCATAAAGCTGGTCTGGTCCATACATCTTTTGGATGAGTTGGTTGGGTCTAACTGATCGGGGTGACCTTACTGAGACGATGAGTTTCTTCTGTCTAGTCCTTCCATTCTCCATCATATTCTCTTGGCCTTGGGTTCACGGTTATAGCAGATTTTCAAGAGAACTGAAGGAGCATCCATGAACTCTTTAATCCTACATCTTTAATCATGGCATCCATGAACAATGCCATATTTGCCATATGCTAATAGAAATTCAAAGAGTGGGAAACCAGACTGTGAGTCTTAGTAGAAGGAGATGCAATAACACTTTGTAAAGGGAGTGATTAAAAGCAGACAAACGATTGAGTGACTTGAAATGAACACACCATATCCTGTGAGGCCTTAACTTTGAGTTAGTTCTAATCACATTAACTCAGTTATAAAGGAAAAATAAAATTTGTGTGTGTGTGTTTGTGTAGTGTTTTACTTGATGCTTTTTTGATTGTGTGTATGTGTGTGTGTGTGTGTGTGTGTGTGTGTGTGTATGCACACATACTGTTCAACTACACCAGCTAACACATCAGAAGGTTTCATGGACAGGCTCAGCCCAAATCACCAAAGTGACCAAAATCAACAGAAATGCCACTCAAATTGTGATATTTAAAAAAAGTCAATTGCGATATATCACTGGGAATTTGTGGTTGATGTGCATGAATTTATTGTCATACCAGCTAACTGACATATACAATCACTCTGCAAGTAGCAGGGTTAGGAACTGAATTTCCAGAATACTTGTCTCTGACTATTCCACCACCTTCCATTCCCAGAGGACGTATAATCCTATAGAAATCACAAAAGAAAGTTATGGAGTAAATATGTTGTAACAAGTGAAATAATATAATCATAGTTCGGTATAGTCAAAGAAGGAAGTAATCTTTTTTCTTTTTTTTCTGGAGTGGCAAGGGCAGTGTCATGTCATCTAGGTGGAACTCTCCAGGTGGACGGGGAAGAGAATGCTTCCTGTGAAGTCTATGGAAAGGCCTGTTACAGACCTGTTATAGTCTTTTATGCCAGGGAGTGCTGTGATAAGTTTCGTGTCTGTTAATATCAGCGTGGCAGCATTGGGTTAAGTGCATTGGAAGGTGGGCTTGACCAGAAGTGGATCTGGTAGAAGTCACTGGAACATTCTAAAAGCTTTGAATGGTGATAATGATGATAAAGATGGAGACAATGAAATAGAAGTACCTGGGGAGAGGGGAGGGGGGATGGTCTTCTAATGAAATGATATTCAGATAGGCAATTGAAGGAATAGACTTCAGAAGAAGACATAGGCATGCTGATATTCCAGGCTGAAGAAATGGCACAGATGAGGGCAAAAACATAAGAAATTCAGACCGTTCTCACAATACATCATGTCTTTGGGAAGGCACTTATTTTTTTATTTTTATTTTTTAAAAAGAACAGATTGTGTTGAATATAATATAATAGACAAAATGGGCAATCATCATAAGTGTTCCAGAAGTTGAAAAATTTCAAAACCTGAATTTTCCTCTCCGTTTTAGACGGTAGACAAATGAGTCAGCCAATGGTCAGATGACAGAGGAGACTCTTGTTAGCCACCCTTTGTTCAGTAGCTGCTACCTGCACCTTGTATTTCCTTCTTATCAGAAACCATCTCTCAAGGAAAAGGAAGAAGGTCAGGATAATATGACAATATTTTCTTTAAGTGCAGGATGTCTTCTTGGAAAGTGAGTTTCTGTGAAGTCTAGAACTCGAAGTTGGTAAGTATTGACCAAAAAAAAAAACCAAAACCAAAACAAAACAAAAAAAACCCCTATGGAATGATAAAATGATGGAGTATCAAGTTTTTTGTATTTTGTTTTGTTTTGTTTAGATCAACAAGTTAAGACCCCAAAGGAAAGGGAATTCAAGTTAATTTAGTATTTGGGGAGGAATCACTTCTAATTTCTGAGCAGATGTGAATAAATGTTTTGCAATGGTCTCTGAGGGAATACCAGAACTGAAGTTGCTTCTGGTGGAGAGGAAAGCAGAAGGTAGGGCTGGAACATCCGGACCCAGCAGAACTCATGAGACATAACAGATGATTGGCAATCTAACTTCAAGATCTTGAGACTTGTGGGATATCTTTAGTAAAAGTTATAATGGAGGCTGGAGACACAGCTCAGTGGTCAGGCATTTGCCTAGCATGCACGAGATCCCAGATTCAAAGCCCTGTGCACACGCACATGCACGCACGTGTGCAAGCACACACTCGCACACGTGTGCACACACACACAGACCAAAAAAAGTTACAATGCTGTTGTAAATGAGAAGGTAGCTGGAGTCATCACTCTTGAGTCTGTGGTTCTAGAAGAACTCCCAAATCAAATAGACAAGGGAAGTGAGATTCTTAGTGCTTTGAGGGAAAGGCATGGATAGAATAGGATTGGGAAACATTCATGCTGGGTTGTTTGTTTGGTTTGGTTTGGTTGAGATAGGGGCTTGTTATCAAGCTGAGGCTTGAACTCAGTCTCCCCATTAAAGCCTCTGGGACATTTAGAATAAAGGTATGCATGCCTAGGGATATGATGCTTGTTGATACAAAAATAGAAATTATGGAAAGAGGAAGGGAGAATGATAAGATCTAGAAAAAATACTATATAATTTATCCTCTCATAATGGGGAAGTTTTGAGAAGGAAAGTCATTGATATTAAAATTAGGGCAAAGACAATGTGCCGCATTAAGAATTCTGCCAAGTCAGGTACTGGCAAGATGGCTTAGTGATTAAGAGCACAGACTGCTGTTTTAGAAGAATCAGATTTAATTTCCAGCCCCCACATGGCAGTTTACACCTGTCTCTGGGTCCAGGGCTTCAGGCAAAACACCAATGAACATAAAATAAAAATAAATTATATTTACAATATGATTATACATTTATAATCATATATATATGATTTATATATATCATATATATATATATTTGATTCTCCCACATCATCTGGGAGGAGTTGACACCTCAGAGAGAGAAAGTACACTGTGGGGGTTCTCTAGAGTTAGCATTTTTGACAAGACAGAAAATCTGGAAGGAACAGGAGGAAAGATACCAAGATAGGGCTATGTATGCTACAGAGCCCAGTCTGTAGTAACCTTGGTAACCATACAGGGTTTATTGAACAAAGCCAGCATGCCAGGTACAGGAATTCTACTGGCTTCAATGAAGGCAGATCCCACTAGAACTGCTCTACATTTCAAAGCTTCTACCCAGAAGAATATCTGTTTTGAGACGCTAACCCTGAATCTTGTTCAACACACTACGTTTTTCTCACATCGGACAGTACTTTCCCTGGAGATCTCACGAGAGCCTTGTCCCCGGGCAGTTATATAGCTGAGTGAAAAGTAGTTAAACATGGCTGCCTTTGTTTCTGGCCTGGGATTTACAGGAGTCTCTAGTATGGATTCCCATCATTTCTGCACCTGGGAAACATGGTTAAAGTTTCCAGCATGCCAGGCTCTGTGATTTTGGATAAAGCTGGATTTTACCGTGGGTTATATGCCTTTAATAAATCATGTGCTAAGAGAATGGGAAAAATAAAGCAAAACAAAATGAAACATTGTGTGAAATATTTTAGGAGGTTTATTTGGTGCAGTTTGAACTGGGAAGGAAAAACTACTTTCTCTGTTAAGTGTCTTGAAAATGCTACTTCTTACATTGTTGTGTCTTCCCAAAACAAAACAAAGCAAACCTCCAAAACTAATGAACAAACAAACAAACAAACCAAAGACTTAAGAATGCTGTGGTATCCAGAGCCTCAGGCAGTGGCGATTTCTATTGGGTGTGGTTTTTATGAAGCTGCTTCTGAGGCCTCAGTCTCTTGATGCTGGTGCATCCCTCATTGGCTGAGGTGAATCGCCTTGCCCCTAGCCCCTAAATAGTTCTGAAAAGCTTTTGGGTGTTTTCTTCAAGGGCCCTCGGCAACTCTAAGTCTTGCCACTTCATTTATCTGAGTAAATGAATTCTATTTACTTAGATAAGAAGCTTCGATCAGACAAAATTATCATTTTGTGTTTTCTCTCGTCCTTTGTCATCATAACAAGAGTCCAGCTGGCTGATCTCTTCTTGCTAACTAGTATAGATTTCCTGGAGCAAATCTATAGAACTGAGGCTAAAGCCGAGTACAGTGGACAATGGAACGCCTGCCCACTGTGCTCGTATGCACACACCTCTACAATATTTGCAGAGTATAGCTGATTTGGGAGGTGAGCATGTGGTTAATGTTCTAAGTAAAACATAGCAAAAAATTATTTTCTTCAAAGAAATATTCTCCAAGGCATCTAATAGCAAGTGAATTCCAAAGAAACTCTCAGCCTTCATGGGAGTACCTTGCTTGGTGGAGCTCTCAGACCCACTGGTGTGTTGAGCAGGGTAGACATTAAAGCACTAGTGACCAAAGGCCCCACCTTTGCAGCAAAGGGAACTAGGTGGAATCCGGTAGTTGGCTTTCTTCTTCTATTTTGACTCTGTGGGGACCCGCCTCCCAACTTCCAAATAAATATACGGAGACTTATTCTTACTTTATGAATGGCTGTCCTTAGTTTGGCTTGTTTCTAGCCAGCTTTTCTAACCGAATGATCTCATTTCTCTTTATGTTTTGCCTCTGAGTTTTTAACCTTTCTTTATTCTATATATCTTTCTTTCCTTTTTACTCCGTGGCTGGTTGGATGACGGGGTGGCTGGTCCCTAGCGTCCTCATCTCCTTCTTTTTCTCCTTTTCTTACTCCTTGTTCTTCTTTGAGTCTAGATTTCCCCTTCTATTTATTTGCTCTGCCTGGCAGCCCTGCCTTCCTTCTCCTGCTTAGCTATTGAGCGTTCAGCTCTTTATTAGACCAATCAGGTGTTTTAGACTGGCAAAGTAACATAGCTGTACAGCGTTAAACAAAGGCAGCATAAAAGAATGCAACACATCTTTGCATCATTAAACAAATATTTGACAGCATAAAAGAATCTAACACATTTTCACTAATATTCCACAACAGAATTCAGTTCAGGTTTGGAACCTGGTCATTGACATCTCAACTCCATACCCATCCCCCAGCCATTCAATTCATGTGACCAGAAAACCAGAGTACTTCATACACCAGTTGTCTGACACCTGGACACCTTTATGCTCCTTACAGAAAGTTGCAGAAGCTCCATTGCTTATAGCTCTAGGGCACATTGTTGGATGCATGGGTCATTCAGAAATGGCAAAGATGTTCCCGGGATCACAAATCTTACTTCAACATCTGCAATTTATGTAGGTGACATATGGGGATGCATAGGTCATTCAGAAATGGCAAAGATGTTCCCGGGATCACAAATCTTACTTCAACATCTGCAATTTATGTAGGTGACATATGGGTTTTAGCGAGAGTATTTATGGAAAAAGGAGAATGTCAATTGTTCACCGTGCAAACATTGACCTGGATCTTCCTTCCTTAGCAGGAGGATATGGTAAGTGGGACTAGTAGCCCCGTTGTGTGGATTCCCTGTGTTGTTCAGTCCTATCCTGCATTCTTCAGGATACCAAGTAATAACAGACCATTGGAATAACAGTAATCGGAACTGTATTACTATTATTGCTACCGCTATGAAATGAGCCACCTCATGACATTTATGTCCATCACCCAACTTTTAAGATGTTAAGATAAAGGCAAAAGAAATAAGAACTAAAAGGCACACATATATAACTATATATGTGTAAATATATATTACATATATCAAGATACTATATATTTTTAAAATATATGATATATAGCACATAGTTATAAATAAAATACATTATAACATATAAACACATAACTGTTAAATTTATATCTAACATGTTTTAGGTAATAAAATATATTATGGAAAAATAAACTTGGTAGGGCATGACTTGTGGTGATATTTTGTGTTCTGACAAATAAAGCTTGCCTGAAGATCAGAGGGTGGAGCTAGCTACTAGTTAACCATAGAGGCCAGGCAGTGGTAGCACACACCTTTAATCCAAGCACTTGGGAGGATAGATAGATAGATCAGGAGTTCAAGGCCACTCTAGGCTACACAAGATTGAATCAGTCTAAAAGAGAAACAGAGCCAGGCGGTGGAAGCTCAGGCCTTTAATCACAAGAGTAGGGAGGTGGAGATAGGAATATAAAGCAGTTGGAGACAAGATCTCAATGCATTCAGTCCGAGAATTCGTGGGGACAGGATCTTGCCCATGTGGTTTGAGGATTTGATTCTACAGAGGTAAGAATTCTCTCTAGTGGCTGGCTCCTTGACTTCTCTGATCTTCAGCATTTACCCCTATATCTAACTCTGAGTTTTTATTATTAAGAACAATTAGAATTCTCACTACAATTACTAACATAAAAGTACTTAAAAAGGGACTAGTAATATGGCTCAGTGCTTACTGCCAAGTCTAATGACCTGAGTTCAATTCCTGGAACCCATATGATAGAAGGAGAAAACCTACTCCTCTAAGTTGTCCTCCGACTTTGGCACGCATGCTGTGGTATGCATACTCTCTTCCCCAACCCACAATATAAATAAAGAAGTGAAAAAACAGAAAAGACCCTGGCCAGGTGCCATGCATTCATAATTTACTGTCGTCATCCCTTCTTGAATATTCCAATATACTTCAGATGAATAAGTTCTTCATCAGCCAATGACAGGTATTTGACTTTATTGTTGGAGCTAAACCAGGAAGGACAATAAAGAGGCTCCACTAAGTTTGGTTTTGGTTTAGTTGCATCTGGATTGATACCATCTAGGAGCCGTTTAGCAAACAGACAATATACACATGGCTTTGTTTATCGCTGTCTGTGGGAAGGAATGCAAGCCATCGAGCCATCTCTGCCGGAGTGTAGCCACGGGATCATCTCCATCAGGTGGAAGATGCTTTAGGCAAATGCAGAACTGTTCTAACATGTGGGCAAATTGATTTCTAACTGTGTCTGCGTAAGCACGTGTTTCTGTGCATGTGTGTGTGTGCATGCACGTGTACATGTGTGTGTGTGTGTGCATGCACGTGTGCATGTGTGTGTGTGTGTGTGTGTGTGTGTGTGTTTGGGGTGCCGGTTCGATAGGCAATGTGCTTTCTCCTGGGAAGTGATGTTTTTGCAAGTAGGGGGAAATTCAGTGTTCAAAATATATGTTTTTTTTTTCCTGAAATAGGCATCATCACTTTTTAAACTCCTGTGCCAGTTCAGAGAGTTGGATCACACTTCTCCTACTGATTTATACCGTCGCTGCTTCCTGCCATGTGTGGGTAATGCCTGGCCTGTTCCGGTTGTACCACTCTGATGGTATCACACTTTCACCCTCCAGTCTGAAATAAACATTCCCCAAAGCTCTCAAACAGATAGTGCTCGGAGCTTTCCCCCGGGTCCTCTTTGAATTAAATCAATTAGGGGCAGGCCATATGTTCACCATATGTATGTCAACTTGCCAGGGATTCGTAAAAGAAAGAGAGAAAGACTTTTTTTTTAAATCACAAATCCCTTGAAAACATACAAACTGAAAAAGAACTAATCAGTCAGCTAGTTAAATCTCTATTTATATATGTCAAGGGTTGATTAAAATGAGACAAGATAATATGCCTCCCGATTACCATTATATATTGTACTTCCATATTTTTAACTCTCATATGCAATTAATTTCTTGGGCAGTATAGGAAATCAATCACTCTTTATCACATTTTCTTCACCTGTTTACTCACCTGGAAAAAGTAAAATGATTGCCAGGCCAGCGGTAGTGAGTCTTAACTAAGTTCATCGGAGTTCAGCAATCTGCAGAATATGTGCGATGCTTTGTGAGGTCCCAGCTGTCCTTCATTTACCGTAGGATTGGAAAGCCTACAGATGAACGCTGATGGAGGAACGGCAGAGCTAGGACCTTCAGGAGAGGTCTCCCGTTCTGATTTCCTCCTCCTAAGGCTGCTGGGATCCAACTTTGATCCTTGTGGCACCTGTCACAGCAGAATTCTATGCATTTTAAAACTACAGAAACTTTAAGAAAAACAGAAGTTGGGAGAAGCAGATCTTTGGACTCCCAGACATTTTGCAACACTGTGGACACTGCTAGCCACCACACCACCCCCAATTATTCCCCTTGTCCTCCTAAGCTGTTTCTCTTCCACTTCAGGTCATACATACATGCATTATTTTGTGTGTCTATATAAATTTAGAACCACAAATGAGAAGGAACATGATATTTGTCTTTCTGAGAATGGCAAAATTTGTTTAATAAGATTATATATGACTGTTTTATGAAAACAAAATAATTTCATATTTTATGTCTAAAAATCCATTGTATATATATATATATACCATATTTTTTATACATTCCTCTGTTGTTGGACACCTAAATTGGTTCCATAACTTAGTTATTACAAATAGTGTTGAATTAAACATGTATGTGCAAATATCTCTATAATATGTTGGCTTAGAATCTTTTGGATAAATAACCAGGAGTGGTATAAGCATGTCATCCTTACTGGCTATTAAGCTAAAACTTTATTGAGATTCTATTCCACTCATTCCTTATGAAAACAAATAATAGGTTGGAGAAATGGCTTAGTGGTTAAGAGTACTGGCTGCTCTTGCAGAGGTCCCAGGTGTAGTTCTCAGCACCCACACAGCAGCACACAACCATCTGTAACTCCAGTTCCGGGTAACTCATCCATCCTCCAGTGATTACTGCATGTACAAGATGTACAGACCTACACACAGAACAACCATACACATAAAATAAAAATAAATATTTTTTAAAAATGAAAAAAAATATATGTGGCATGGATGTGGGCAGAAGGAACACTATCTACTGTTGGTGGGAGTATAAACTCGTCCAGCCACCGTGCGTGGTGTAGCCGATAAGAATGTTGCTCGTCTTTCAGAGGACCCAGGTTCAGTTCCCAGGCTGTGCACCACTATCTGTAACTGCACTTTCATGGAATCCAGCACTTGTTTCTGGGCTCCTAGTAGCAGACATGTACGTGATATGAATGCATATGTGCAGGCACTCACACAAATGCATAAAATAGTTGTTCCTTTTTCTTTCATTCGTCTTTTCCTTTCTTTTCTTTTTTTCTCTTTTTTTAAGACAGGGTTTCTCTGTGTAACAACCCTAGCTGTCCTGGAACTCACTCTGTAGACCAGGCTGGCCTTGAACTCCCAGAGATCCGCCTGCCTCAGCCTCCTAAATGCTGGGATTAAAGGCGTGCACCATCACTGCCTGGCCAGATTTGTATTCTTGAATGCAGGCTTTCAGGTATGTATATAAGCCCACTTTGGAGAGTTGAAGTATGAAGAATTCAGGGTAGAGAGTCTAGATGGACTCAGCCTAGAGAACTTTTGACCTTTGCTGAGGTAATCTTAGAGCATCCTATTACCCCCCCCCCTTAGCAACTCTGGCATCATCCTCAAACTTGCTGGCTTTGCAGATGTTGAAACAGCAAGTGTGCCTTCTCACCTCTTGGCTCTATCTAAGAGCAGCCGCCAACACAACATATTCTTTTTTTTTTAAATTTTAAAAGATTGTTTTATTTTATGTGTAGGAATGTATTGTCTCCATGTATGTCAATGCACCATGTGTGTTCCTGGTGCCCGCAGAGACCAAAAGAATGCATTGGATCCTCTGTAACTGGAGTTGTGGATGGTTATGAGTTCCACGTGGATGCTAGGAATTGAACCTGGGTCCTCTGGAAGAGCAGCCAGTGCCCTTAACCACTGAGGCATCTTTCCAGGTGCTTACCATGGATCAGGAACTGTTTTAGGGAGAAAAAAATACAAATAGAAACATATTTTCTTTTGTTATCAAACATTTTGAAGTAAATTCAATTATTCCCATTCTAAAGAAAACAGACATGGAGAAGTTAAGTGAATAGTTCAAATTCCTTTTTTAGTCAATGGCAAATGAGGATTCATATTCAGTCAGTTTGGCTTAGTATATGCTTTTAACTGTGATATGTCATCCTTTGCTGATGTGGGAGTCCCCTCTGTATACTATGGATATGTTTTATTACCATTGGATAATAAATAAAGGCAGAATAAAGCCAGGCGGGAAATCAGAATTTTGCTTTTAACTTTTAATTACAACACTGGCTAGTGGCTCAAGCATATTCCTAGCTAGCTCTTACATCTTAAATCAACCCATTTCTATTAAACTATGTATCACCACAAGGCTGTGGCCTACAGGTAAGGTTCTGGCATCTTTCTCCTTCAGCAGCTACATAGCATCTCTTTGACTCCGCCTACTCTTTCTATATATCTCTTCCAACCTCGATATATTCTGCCCAGCCATATGCCAAAGCAGCTTCTTATTAACTAATGGTAATAAAACATATTCATAGAATACAGAGAAGAATCTTATTTCTTATTGAGAAATAAGAAAGCCTTATTTCTCAACTTTGTCTGTTTGCATATATAAAGAGATTAATATAGTTTCTGTGTGATTACTCAGGTCTGGGAGGCTGGAAATGAACGAGCAGTCTCTGCCTACATTTTGCTCAAAGACTTCAATCACTAGGCCACAGTAATTTTGCTTCTAACTCTGGATCCTGGATACTGGCTGGAGTCTTTCTTAAGAAATAAACGTTCCCCCATCTGTTCTTGCCTTTTCGTTCTGGACTAAACAGAGTCCCTTTTATGATACATTTAGTTTTTGAATGCTAACTTGGATTGCGATTTCCCTACCACTTTCAGTCTTGTGAATTATTCTGGTTACCCATAACTTCGGATTTCCAATCCTCTCAGGGTCCTTCAAACTTTCTTGTTGACTAAAAACACCTGCTTTGAACAGCTCTGTCTTCTAGCAACTTACACGATGAAATCTTCTCAAGTTGAAATTAGTTCCCCAGGTGGAATGCTGTCTTCCTTGTCAATTTTTCTTTTGCAGAAATCCACAATGGCTGTCTGCAGAGGAAATCTCACTCACTGCTGTTTCCAGTCCTCATAGATCTGAAAGCCACCATTTGCATTGTGGGTGAGACAGTTTTAGCTGCTTTGTGAGATGCGCGGTTGTAGAATACTCTTTGAGCACAGGTATGTAGTAACTTGCTTTTCCTGTTGACACTGGGGCAAAGTCATGTATAAACAAGAATGTTCCATTTACTTGTGTTTTGACTAAGGTCCTCGAGTTAGAAATAGAAATAACACCACAATAATAATTCAAAATTAAACTGTAGAAATGCGTATACAGTGACAATTCTAGTCAAGGAAATTATGATAGGATAAAAAAACAAGATGCAGCTATGAGAAGGAAAATTCAAGAAATCCTAAGCCATGTAGGAAGAGAGAATCATGTGTTTTAGGGAAAGAACCACTTATACCTGAAGGGGAAGAAATGAGTGGGTTGGGAGCACCCCATTGCAGCTTATCTCTTGTTATCACAGGAAATAAACAGAAAAAATGAAGTTAACCCTCGGGACTCAATGCTCTCATGGGCTTCTTGGAATCTCGCAGAAAGGATGGACCATATGGTAGGAAGTACCTTTGTGACAATACGGGCTCAGATGAAATTTCAAGGATTATAAGTCCTCTTGTTTCATCTCATAATTTGATGAACAGCTGGTACCAGGAAGTATAACATTGCACGATTAAGTGCCTGCATTTCTTTTTTTTTTTTTTTAAATAACTTTTTTAGTAACATCCGGGTTTGGCTCCTGGAAATGGAACATGGAACTACTCCAGGGTGATCATTAATCTGCCTCGGTAGGGCAGTCTTCCCACATGGGTGCCATTCACAATGGGCTGCTAAAGTGATCTGTCACACCATATGGGGGGAGATGGAACAAGAGATTGAGCAGCAGAGGAATATGCATAAGTTAGAATTCTGATCTTAAAAAAAAAAGGAAAAGAAGAAAGGAAGGCTCCCATATCATCTGTCCACATAGTCCAGAAGAGGTTAAGTGGTTAATTCTGTGCCCACTGCGAGGCACATACAGTCATGAAGAGGAAAAAGAGATCCAGTGAAGAGAGCAAATCAACAGTTTTGGAAATGTACCAAGTTAAATATCCTTTCTGTAGTATTCTTAAAGAATTGGTGAAAGACGATGGGGAAAGGGCTCTGAGAGCAGGGCTATGCTAGGTGTGCAGTGCCTGCTCGTGTGCCCAAGGTTGTCCAGAGAGGCCCAAGGGGGATGGGAGATCGAGTGTGAACGTGTTCCTTCCTGGGATGGTTGATGGGTGCTCTGCCTCTTACCAGTCCCGTATTCACCCATCCATTGCTCCAGTCTACGCTGCAGACATGTCAAATGACTTGACTCTTTAGGATGCAGGCCCGTCTGAGAGGGGAAGAGGTGAATGCCAGGTGGGTTATGGGATGAATGAGTGTATGCATGAATGAATAATTGTTCACATGCCTCGACACTTTCTGTAACCAGTCAGCTTGTTAGCATAAATTCTAGATGCCTGGTTAGTGTTTCTCTCCTTGAGGCAGAATTGTAAGAGGAAGGAGGGCAGTCGCAGGTGAGGTGGGCAGAGAAAACATATAATAAAAGGGAGAGGGAAGGATGATGGGAGTTGTATAACTTTATTTATTTAAACCTGAACTTAGCCCAAAGAGTCTGCTTTTACCTGCTATATCAGTTATTTAATTTACGCTTTGCATTAGCTTAGAACATTTTAAAAGAACCCCAAAAGCACATTTTTAAAGCAGTGTTCAGGCTAGCCCACGTTAAGAAATGCAAACTGGAAACTGTTGCCGTCAAATGGAATGGTCAGTGTTACTTAGTCCTTCAATGTCAGCTCAGCTGCAGCAAAGGTGAAAACGGGGTGGCAGCTGAAGGGACAGGCAAGGGAGACAGCCTCCATCCAACATCCCAGGGAAGGGCAGCATCTCAGAATTCCGGGACAGCAATTGCATCGTGCCAGTGGACGACAGGAACTGAGCACAAACAGACCCCCCCCCCAAATAAACACACACAGACGTAACCTACAGCTGTACTTCTGCCCTTGAGTGACCAGTGTCATTAGGACACAGGTCAAAAGGTTGTAGCGTGATAGAAAATGGAACCTATTTGAATGAAGGAGAAGTAAAAAAATTCTTTTGTTAGCTTCACTCTGGAGTTTATATGGTTCCTGTGATGTCATAATGGAGTCCATAGTGGGAAAGAGAAGCTCCTGATTTTTCACAGCTGGAGACAGGCCGTCGGAAACTCAGTTAAACACAAGAGAGAACCACACAGAAGTCTCTCTTCTCTCAAGGGTGGGGATAGCAGTCATCTTTCTGATCAC
The DNA here is from genome assembly GCA_004026605.1 of Ondatra zibethicus. Lineage (NCBI taxonomy): Eukaryota > Metazoa > Chordata > Mammalia > Rodentia > Cricetidae > Ondatra > Ondatra zibethicus. Next base: position 77,043 of record PVIU01003918.1, on the reverse strand, counting down.
CATCAGAAGCCTCGAGAGACTACAGAAGCTTCCTGCTGCACGCACAGTGCCGGGAAGACGGATATGGAGCCTCCTCTGGCTTCTTTCCTTTAGTTTCCCAGGTGTCCTCCTCATAGTGGGCTAGGAGAAAAAATTGTGATTCTTAACGCTATACAAGCTGGGAGTATATCCCACCACAGAGTAGGAAAAAATTCACAGACACACCTGAGTGTATATATTTAAGCACTTCTACATACCTAAAGGCGTGGAAACATGACGTATCTGACAGAGTGCTTAACTTAACAGACATGTGTAAGAACCAGGGTTTAATTTGTTCTTTTATTTCTTTTCTTAAAGTCTGAGCAGTTTGAAGTCTGGGTAATTTAATTTTTTTTAATCAGAATTTCCTTCTGGGTAAAAAACAAAATTGTGACCATAAAAAGTTTGCTCCAATCCATTCTATAATTCTGTTGATAAAAATAGCATCTTGGAAGAACACTGTATTCACCTTAGAATAATATGTATGCATGATTTTGTGTGTTTTCTTCAATTCCAAATCTTGAGTCCTGGTTGCCATGTGCTTTCTGACATGTTCGGTCTGAGCTGCACATTGTTTCTTTGTTGTATCAACACTAGGGAGCTACTGTCTTTCAAATTGAACTTCATGCTTGAGAGAATCAAACAAGTTTGGTTAGCGCATGTTTTTTTAAAAAAATATGTTTTTAAAAACCTGCCTTAAAGCAGTCATGAGTTTTGTGTCTCATTAAGGCCCTTGGGAAAGCTCTACGGGTCTCCAGAAAGGCAACTCCTGGCTACTTACAGCCGCTGGGCAGCCTGAACACCCTCCTGGGAGATTGATGAGTCCTCTTAACCTTGGTGCGGAGATGGAAACGCAGAAACAAAGTGACTCAGAGGATTAAGAGGAAGTCAATGTCAGCACCAGGATTAGAATTCACACTTGCCTGGTTTCTCAGCCCAGGGACCAGCTCCCCCATGGATCCTAGCTTTGTCTCCCTCTGAGTGAGGAGGGGACAGGGTGTTTCCACACGTGGAAAGACTTCTGCTATTCTCAGGGCTCAGCCTTATAGGAAGGCCCTTCCTTTTAATAAATTGCAGAGCCGGGAAGTAACTTTGAGGTGATTTATTCTAATCTCCTCACTTTATAAGTGAGAAAAAGGCCATAAAAATGCTAGAACCAGTAAGAATGCCTGGCCTGCAGTAACACAATAGGGAAGCAAATTGGTGTGTTGCAAAGCCCTGGATGGGGAGGATTTGGAGGCCTGGCTTTGAAGCCTGGCTTTGCCTCTGATTGAACTCCAGTTTCTTTCTGTCCAGCAGAAAGCAACATTGCCTTTGGTGTTTTGTGACAATCAAACGTGCAAAAGTACCTAAGCTCTTGGGGGCCGCTTCTTACATCTCTCCCCCATGCAATTTCATCTTCATGGCAGTTATACAGGTACAATTTTTCTTCCTTTAAAAAAAATGACACTCAAATGGTCCCATGTAAATGTTTAATCACAAATCAATAGAATTGCATGGGACTTTGCTCTTGGAATTTTCTTAAATTGACTATACGAGGAACCGGATTCTAAATGCTGCTCTTGACAGTTTCATGCATTGAGCCCAGAGTTGCCCAGAGCTGTCAGTGGTATCCTCCTGAGTTAGGATTTGAAGCTCCCACAGAGTGCATGGAGGGCAAGAAGAATATCATGTCACGGAGTTCTGGGAGGTGTTGTTGAGTGCTTATGTAGAAAAACGATTGCTAAGCTTCCTGTGCAGACCATGACTGTCTAGTCCTGGTCTTGTTAGTTAGTCCTCCCTAAGTCCTGTCCCTTGCCACTCATCCTGGATGAGCCTCCCCTGTCCTAATTAGACTTGCGCGCTCTTTGTCCTCTCTGGACTCATTCAGCATGCTTCGCCTTATTTCCACCAAGGGACAGACAATTCATCTTAATGAGTCTGAGCACCCAGGGCCAGGTCTCCTTTGACTCTTCAATTCTGAAGGAGGGCTTGTAGGCCAAATGCCTTGAGAGGATGGTGACGTACAAGGGCACAGGAGACCTCTGCTAGGGGAGAGAAGTCACTGGCTTTCTGCCTTCTGGAGAGGTGCAAAGTGATCTGTGTTTGAAGACTCTTAAAGCAAAAGCAAAAACCAGGACAACAACAACAAAATCCTTGACTGTGCTCCAGAAGGAAGGATTTAGAGTAGGCAGAACTGGAGGGAGGGATTTTTGTTTAAATAGTCTTCAGAGCGTAATGGGATTGTTATGATAATAATGATTTAGCATCTGCTTAAGTGCTGTGCCCTGGCCTGAGCTCTTTCTTTGCGATGCCTCATTTAGTTCTCAACAGAGCTTCCTGAGGGTGCTTCTATATTATGGCCATCTTGCACATGGAGGACGGGGATGCCCAGTGTCTCACAAGCTGTTGTTCTTTTGGGATCGTCATTTTTTTTTTTCTACCAGACTCTAGGATCTCCCACCTCTGATCCAAGAAGGTCAGCTTCTCCCTCTCCATACTCTGCCCTCAAAGTCCAGGTCGACAGTATGTAGCGTCTGTAATTCCATGACACGTGCGTTCCTCCCCCCACCTCCTAGCAGCCACTGCAGTAAACTCAGCTGGCTTGAAGACGGAGGTTCAGATTCAAAGTTGTTGCCAGATAAACCAGTTCTGAGGGAAAGAGTTGGGAGCACTAGTCTGTGACAGCGGTGTCTTTCATTTCAGATTTTGTACAGAAAAGAAAAGTAGGCTCGGTTGATGCATGCTCCCAGAGGAAACAGTCTTTTTCTTCAGCCCTCAGGGAGCTTTCTGTGTCCCTTTTCGGATTAAACGTCCCGTGGAGCCTCCCTACAGCAGCTCACTGTCAGTGTAAAATCTGGCCCTTATGACTCAGTTATGGACGACCTGGAGGGAACTATTCCTACCCCTCCATCTCCTGGGTTCAGAACCCCCGCTGGCTCGAATTGTTCTTTGTTGTCTCTCTGAGTCTTTACAGGTGGGCAGTTGATGCCATTCAAAGGTGTCCGCATGGTGTGTCTCTGGTGACAGCCTGTCTATGTCTCTCTAAAAGCACATAGTGGGTAGTATGGGAAACCCCTCTAGTGAATTCACCAAACTTGCCAATAGATTCCAGTGCATTTTATGCCGCGGATGCTCTTAGTGCGCTTTCTTACTTCTAGGATGATCCCCACCCTGGCCGCTCACAGCCTAGCATCCTGGAGCTGACCTCTCCACGGAGAAGGAGACACGGAAATCCTCTCTGGTTTAGCAATAGCCATTATTACTCACCCCATGTAGTAAAAGGGCAGCAGTTTTCTTTGGTCTCCAGCATGCAGGATTTAAAAATGAAAAGAATTTAAAGAATGCTTTAAAAAAACAACTATAAGAGTGTCTCTCAGTCACAAATGCCCTTGTAGCCCTAGCCTCTCAGTTTGCCTTGGCCTTATGAAGAAGGCGGAAGGAAGATGGGCCCAGGTGGGCATTGAGGGGTGTTGGTTCTGAAGGGTAATACACCAATGAAATGGCCTCTCTTTTGTTTCTTGTTATCTCTTCCTGTCTTCAAAAATAACCAAGTAGCATTTGAAATTAGACTCCTCTACAGTGAGGGTACGAATGTTTAGCTCTTCTTTATGCAAGATTCCTGAAATATTGTTCACCAAATCAATCAGTATGAGCTAGATTATAATGGTCCGTTTTCAATATGTGATTCCTCAGAGTTCATCCCAATTACTGGCAAGCAGGCGGCACCAGGCTCCTCCCTCCCCTAGCTGGCTGTTGGCACCTGCTTGACTGGGAACCCTGGAGGTTACAGGTGTTCTGCTGTGTGACTGATCCCAGGGTCAGGAGGTTGTGTGTGTGTGGGGGGGGTAGGGAATGCCAAGTCCCTAACTTGTTCACTGCATGAGATTTTGCATCCTAGGCCGATGACATGGGGAATTTGGGAGGTACCAACCCTGGCCTGTAGCACAAGAGGACAGTTCTCCCTGTCTGAGTGTTATAAAAACCATTGTCTTTGACCGAATCAGCAAGCTGGCCATTTTTTACTTGTTCTCTGAGCCACTTACCTTCCTGCTGCAGGCTCGCATATGAAAGATTTCTTTGGTTTGTTATTATCAATGCAATAGCTTTGGTTAACAGAAGAAGAAAAATGGTTCTCTTGAATGAAAACGCTTGGTTTTCCTGCATCTCAGCTGCTTTTGGAATACAGTTTTTCAGGGGTAGAAAACAGAAGGGAAATCACAATGGATGAAGGAGATGGCTTTTCTTATTCGTGATTAGAACTTTGCATTACTAGGGACTTACTAAGCTCAGTTCCTCAGGAAGTTTGTATTTCAGGAATATTAATACAAAAATGAGGGAAATTGGTTTCATCACAATCAAGACAGCCAAATGCCTCTCCAAAATAAAAATAACTAGCATTCCCTGTAGGACATGAGGATTGACTGTCCAGATGTTTAAACAGCTGTAGTCATATCTGTTCACACTGCCACCATTCCTTCTAGCCCTAAACAAGCACTAATTACTTTTCATCTCCATAGATTTGTCTATTCATGCTTCATACAAGTGAAATCATATATGTGATCAAGCTCTTTAGTGACTGGCTTTCTTTCATGTATTATTGTATTTTCGAGGTATGTCCATATCATAAGATATAGGAGTACTTCCTTTTCAAGGACAAATAAACTTCCACTCTATGGATATATCAAATCTTGTTTATTGGAACTTTTGAGTTGTTTTCAACTTTTGGTTTTTATGAATAATCTTGCTATTATGGGTTTTTGAATAGACATGTTTCTAAGTAGATTTCTTAGAGTAGAATTGATGGATGATTTGTTATGACGGTTAATCTACATTGTCAATTTATTGGGATTTAGAATCAGTATGGGAACGTGCCTTTAGGTGTGGCTCTCAAGGTCTTTATAGAAAGGTTTGCATGAGCAAGGAAAACCCACTATAAATATTGGCAGCATCATCTCATGGACCAGAGTCCCAGACTGCACAAAGAGAAATAAAAACTAATAATAATAATAATAATAATAATAATAATAATAATAATAATAATAATAATAATAAAAAAAACAACCAGGCTGAGTACTTGCATTCATCTCTTTCTGCATCCTGCAGCAGGCACAAAGTGAGCAGCAGCCTCGTGGTCATGCTGCTACAACTTCCCTTCAACCACAGCAGAAACAAATCCTCCCTGCAAGTTGCTTCTGGTCAAGTATTTGGTGACAGAAATGAGAGACGCTAGTGAATTCATATAAGCCTATTCTAACCTTCTAAAGTCTGTTAGACCAACTCCCCAAGTAGTTTATGTCATTTGCATACTGACAAACTGTTTTAAGGACTCTGATTCCTCTACACCCTCACCTTCTCTCGCTGTTATTCAATCCTTTGATTTTTAAGCAACCCAGTAATTATGAACTAGTGTCATATTGTGGTTTGGATTTTGAGTTATTGGATAAGGACATCAAGCATCTTTTTATATTTATTGATGATTTATATTTTTTCTTTTGGAGAAAAATCCATTCAGGTCCTTCACTTTCTTTCACAGTTGGGTTATAATTTATTTTAATAATGGAATTATAAAGTGTCTTAAAATATTCTAGATACAGGTTCTAGATATTACAGGTTTGGTATTTAAAATAACGTCTTATTTGTATTTGTTTGCTTTAAGCGGGACTATTTCCAGTTTGTACAAAAGGATGGCCAAATATAAAACCAAACAGGAAACAGCAGATATTGAAGGTCCCCCAAGGGATCATGCTGCGTCACTTTATCTTGTGAGTTTATTTTTCTCTTCTTCAATCTAGAAGAAATCTGGGAATAGCCTTCCAAAAGGGTAAAACAAACAAAGATGCAGATATCTCAGGGAAACTAGAAGCCAAGAAATCAAAAGAAGCTTTCAGATGAGTGGGAAACCCTGCATCCCCGCTGAAAGCAAGCTCCTACATGTGTGTGCCTTGCTGGCGGGGGTGGGGGGTGGGAGAGGAGGGGGGGCGGCAAGGACTCTGACCCTGTGTCCTGGCATCACAGGTGGGAAAACAGCTCAGAAGGGAACTTGGATGAGATGTGGCTTCGGGCACTTTCAAAGCTGGACTGTAAGTCTATTTACAAGTGTCCTGCAGGTGTTCCAAGTGTCTGTGGACTAAGCTAAAGCTAGAAGGCAGCAGAAGGCATCTATTCTTGCTCTTCATGGCCACTGTTTGCTAAAGAGAGGCAGCCAACACGTTTATTGTGCACTGTTTCCTCCTCTGCATACTTTTTCATGTTCTTGAGCGCAAGTGCATGTATATGGGGTTATATGGACTTGTCTTTTTCTCAGAACCCCTTATTCCCTGGCTTTTGTGACAGTATGGCGATCAAAGAGGCCTCTGAGAAGAGAAACCTTGAGCCTTTTCCCTAGGAATGGATTCAAGGCCGATGCGGTTCATTGCTCTTGTTCCAGCATACTGAGAGGGAGCGGTGACATTTGGATTACCTCTCTGCAGCAGCGAGTATTAGCTGAGCAGGGGAAATTATTTATCTCTCATTAAAACTGCCTGCCCTGAAACCTGAAATGTCATAACCGTGAGTTTGCACGACATTAGGGTGACTAATGGCAATATATGGCACTAAATGACTTCAGTGACACATTGTGGCTTCATTGGCCTGGGGGAAAAAAACCAACATGACAACTTATGTTTTGGATTAGATGACTTATTTTAGGTCAAAAAGGGGAGCAGGTGAATTAGAGGAGGCATCAAGGAATTTGAATACCCTTAATTAAGTGCTCACCTTTGCAGAGTTCTTTCTTTCTTTCTTTCTTTCTTTCTTTCTTTCTTTCTTTCTTTCTTTCTTTCTTTCTTTCTTTCTTTTTCTCTTTCTTTCTTTCCTTTAGTCCCTACTTACTCATTATTTGACACTGTCGTCTGCCCAGTTACCTATTGCCACTGGTCACACCTGTTTTGGAATGCCCAGCGTGCTCTGTCAAACAGCTCGCATGGAAATTCTCTGGGCTGTGGAGGGAAAGGACACCATTGTATGGGCCCCGTGGGTCCCTTTGATGCTCCTGGAAATGAGCTGAAATGAGCTGATTGTCCCCGTGGGTAGCAGTCAGTGTGGAAAAGGCAAGCGTACCTTCAGTTCTAGCAAGTGCAGCTTGTGTCCTATTTTTCATGGGAAAAGAAGTCGTGCCTACATTTGTTGTGTTTGTAAAAGCACTTTTAAGCAAAGAAAAATCACTTGGGAAAAAAAGGGAACTATTGCTTTCCTTGTCTCCCTCAAGGAATTTAATTGATACACGCAGGTTTACAGTCATTTAAAATTCATACACCCATAACGGGAAGGGGGGGATACTGAGTGCTAACTGAGTCTTCTGTGTTTTAAGAAGAAAAGATGCCTGCTGTTTCCTATAAGACCCATCCCTAGCCTTAATTTCTTATCCTTTACACATATTAATGTGTAGATGATGTGATGGTTCATAACTTGATACCAAGAACTCATCACCTTGGGCCAATAGTTACATTGCTCTGTGCTTTGTTCTCATTGGCTAAAAAAAATGAAACTATGTCCTCTGTACTGTCTTTCATGATGCCTAAAAGTTTAGATACTGGATAAATGTCATCAACAGTGCCACTGTCATGAGTCCCTGTGTGCTGCACTACTGACCTTCCACAGAAGATGTGAACATCTGTGAAATAGTGGCACAAATATTATGGGTATAAACAACTACTTTCTGCTTAGAGAAGCCTGTCCTGTAGGAGGGGATTTATGTCTGGTCCTATAGGCCCGAGACTGGGAAGGTCATAGACCCTAGTAGAGACGCTACTCCTGTTTTGCTAATGGATACTATGTACCCTCCGATTGCCTTCTAAACATGTTTATGCTTTATGATTATTGCTGCTGGCTTTGCTTTAACAAGCTTCTTTGGGTAGTAGACAGTGGTTACTGCAGAGACACATCACTGGACAAAGTATTGAAAATAAGTGACTGTCCCTTGTTTTGTGGTGTCTATATCATCCCTTCAAGGTTGGGAAAGCATCACAGAATAATTGCCAGAAAGAATGTCAGAGCCAGAGTAAGGAGTGGAGTGTTAAGGAAACTGTCTTTCAGGTATGAGACGGCTGCCGTCCTTTTGAACTCTCAGCCGCTGTGGTTACCCCATAAGACCTGCACAAGATCTGGCCCATCCATGAAGTGGGATGAGACTCACAGGGCCACGCCCCTCCCTGAGAATTTATAGACAGCTGATGGTTACTGGGAGAAAGGACCTTTTTTCTCCAGTGGTTCAGACACAGGTAATTTACCCATTCTCTCATTAATAAGTACTCGCCCTGGGCCGTGAGCTGGCTCATCAGCCAAAGGTGCTTGCCCCATACCTAATGACCCACGTTTGATACCCACAAATCACATGGTGGGAGAGAATCAAGTCTTACACGTTGTTCTGCAACTTATACATGTGCACCATGACATTTGAACATGTACTCATGTGAGTAAGTATAATTAAAAATAGATGTATATTTTTTTACAAAGTAAAAAATAAAAAATTTTTAAAAATGGTTGTATATATTTTTTAAAAAAATCCTCTTTCCACACTCCTGTAAATTAATTAATCTTATTGAATCATAAACACACAAAAAAAAGACATAAAAATAGTAGTGGAACTAATTGGGAAAAGGAAGGAAGTAGTGGGAAGGGAGCAAGAGTCAGCCACTGAGACTGGAGATTATATATGTGTGTATGTGTACATATTTAATATATATGAATTAAAATATATTTAATATTTTTATTAAAATAAAACCTTTTGTGCATAATTAATATGTGTGTTTGAGTTTGGTGTCTGTTATAATAAACACCATGACCACTTGAGCAAGCAAAGGGTTGATTTCAGCTTTGCGGGAATGTGAGGACTACTGCTTATACTGGCTTGCTGAGTACCTCCCTTTTATAGTTCAGGCCTACCTGCTCAGGGATAGTACTGTCATAGTAGGCTGGGCTCTTCTTTATCAATTAGCAATTAAGAAAATGCCCACACATGCACCAACAGCAGCCAGGATCTGGGTTGATGTCCTTGGCTCCTGTTGCCACTGCGGGGGGAGGGTGTTGTGTGCAGATGCCTGGGGTCTAGACAGTCACCTGAGACCATGTTGGTGTCTGAGGGCCTTGCTGCTACTGAGGCCATATTGATTTGGGGTGGCTTGTGCTGCCACCAGGGCCATGGCGACATCCTGGCCAACCTGCTATCGAGGGCCATGATCCTGCTGCAGCTGGGGTCTGTGATGATGTCCATGGCCCAGTTACCACAGGCAGTCATAGGTACCACATATGTTGAAATTGGAGAGCCATGATGAACTGGCCCTATCCCTCACTGGTCCTAGGATAGCTGGCTCTGCCCCTCGTTGGTCACTGCAGCAGGAGAACTGATCCTATCCCTGCATGGGAGAACTGGTCCCCATACTTGGGAGAGATGGCCCCAATGGCTGGGACCTAAGAGAACTGGTTCTGCTACTTACCTGAGGGGGAGGTCCCAGTGGCCCAGACTGACCAGTTCAGCTACCACCCAAACCCACCTACCCCATGTATGACCTGCTGGAGAGTGTAAAGGGATGGTTCCTACTGAAAAATAACTGTAGGATCTCCATGACTTGGGGTACCAGCAGGATATCCGAGAGGAGTTTCGGTGAGGGTCTGGTGATGATGATGAGCCAGAGACCTTGAACCAGACCAATGACTCTTTGCAGTGAACATTTTGTGGGTGGGGCTGATTGGGCAAAAGGGTATACTATGTGACACTGAAGCTCCCGATGCCACAAGGATAAAGAGGTGTTAGAAAGATGGAGGAACGAGGTGTTTTTTTGTTAATTAATTTTTTGGGGGGCAAGCTGCAGGGATGAGGACAGACATGTAGGGACTGGGGAGTGGTATTGGGGTGCATGATGTGAATTTCCCAAAAAATCAATAAAGAATTATGTTTTTTGTTTAAAAAAGAAAATGCCCACAGGCCAATCTGATAAACATATTGTTTTCTTGGTTGAAATCTATCTTCCCAGGTATGCCTAAGTTTGTCGAGCTGACAAAGATAACTATGACAATATGCTAATAAAAACTCAGAAAAGAGAGATGCATACATTACATTATGCTACTTCTATTTAAAGATGCAATTGTTAATTTGCTAGTACATAATATAAAGTACATAACCAGATGAGAGGATAGGCAACGGATGCTAGCATGTGACTGAGTAAGAATAAACCTCACAAAGCAAAACCCTATTTCAGAGTTGTGACTTCATTGGTCCCAGAGTGCCTTAAGGTGACGCTCCTCAACAGCATGTCAGTTAAGAATGTTGCTGACTTCAACTCAGGGCCTTCAGTGTGGAAAGCAGCTGCTTGATTCATACATGCAACAGGAATCTGCAGGCAAATGAATGCTCTAGATAATGACATCATGGACTTCTTCTATACTTCCGGTCCTTATGGTTATGGTATTAGCTGAGACCCCAAGCATCTTCTCTTTATTGCTGAGTCGAGAGGGTGTCAGAGGAAAGGAGGTGGGTTCAAGAGAGTGAGAACTCTCCTCTAAACTCACATCAGACCTCTGCATCCACCTTTTCATTAGAATGCTGTCACATGACCCCTGAGAAGTTTAATAATTTAAATAACGCTGCTAAAAGAATTATAGAAGGCAAAGAAAAGTCACTATAGTGGCCTCTATTTCCAAAGGACAAATGCTGTAATTTATAGGTTAAGGGAAAAAATGTGTTACTTCCTGGCTGGTTTCCTTGAACTTCTGCACAAAATATGGTATCAATCATTTTCTTAGTGTCAAATTGGGAACTTGACTCTACAAACAACCATATCAACCCTGGCAATGAGATATATGGGTAGTGGAACATACCATCAGCTCTTCTTCATGGCCCAATGGAGAAAACACAGGGTTGCCTGGGCAAGAGTAGCTGTCAAATGGCTAGTTGAGTGACATAGAGAGGTTGTAGATATGTTATATGTGTATGCATGTATATATGTATATATATGTCTTGGGGCTATATTCTGGAGGGACATGCTATGCCATTCCACGTAGATGGAAACTGCACTACATTTCCCAGCCATCCAAACCCAAATAGTGTCACAGAAACTATATTAATTGCAACACTGCTTGGGCAATAACTTAGGCATATTCCTAGTTAGCTCTTACATCTTATATTAACCTATTTCTATCAGCCTATGTATTGCCATGTGGCCGTGGCATTACCTCATTTTCTACATGTCTTGTTTTCTCAGCAGCTGGCTGGCATCTTTCTCCTTCAGTAGCTATATCACTTCTGCCTGACTCCACCTTTTTTCTTCCTGCATTCAGTTTAGTTTTTCTGCCTACCTATATTCTGCCCTGCCATAGGCCAAAGCAGCTTCTTTATTAACCAATATTAATAAAACATATTCATAGCATACAGAGGGAAATCCCACATCAATTCCATGTCTTCAAATCAATGCCTGTCCTGAAGTGTTCATTCACTGGTGTGAGAGAATGGTCTGTATTCTGTCAATTATATTTTAAATAAATGCTAATTGGCCAGTAGCCAAACAGGAAGTATAGGTGGGACAACCAGACAGGAAGTAGAGGTGGGCCAATGAGAACAGGAGAATTCTGGGAAGGAGGAAGCCTATTCCTCTGCAGTCCTTGCCCAGCCACAGAAGAAGCAAGATGTGACTGCCTCACTGAAAAAGGTACCGAACCATGCGGCTAACACAGACAAGAATAATGGGCTAATATAAGTTATAAGAGTTAATAAGAAGCCTGAGCTAAAGGGCCAATCAGTTTATAACTAATGTAGACCTCTGTGTGGTTTCTTTGGAACTTAACAACTGCGGGAACCGGGCAGGACAGAAAACTCAGACAACAATTCACTTGTTCTCAAATTTCATATATCAGCCACCTCAAACAACTGGGGGAGAAGTCCTTGATCAATAGAAGCAGATCAATAGGCACACCCCAGAAATCCAAAGGAGCTCATCCTACCACCGTCCTTCCAGGCCAAAGGAGAGCACACTGTACACTTAAAATAGTTCTAGAATGTACAGTTTTAGGATCACCTTTAATAGCATTCTCTTTTACCCGATTTCTATCTTTGCCATTTCTAAGGCATAATTTAGAGCGAACAATTCAGTGATGAGATTATAGGCCTTCTCATGCCTGCCCCTTTAGTTGCAATTGTGCCAATCTTTTTAATTTCCTCCAGGAAATGGCATTGCTTCCTGTATTCTTTGGGTGAGGGGGAATTGAACCCATGAGTTCTCCTGTTGGTGACATTAAAGCTCAGAAGCAGATATGAGGACTTACGATCATTAAAGAGAACCATTTCATCTACTCCCTAGGCTTTGAGGGAGTGACCACAGGATGGATTTGAGTCCCACCCTGTCTATGCAAGATCAAAGACGAATAGGTCAGGCAAAGAAAGTGACAAGTGGGTCTAAGTCAAGCTTTACTTTGGGATCTAAGGTCTCAGTGTAAACTTAGATTCAGTGCCCAGCAACAAATCAGTTTCCATTACTTTTGTTTTTAGTGGTGGTGAGGCAGGTAAGACCCACACTGGACTATGTGATAGTAGAGGTATCCAGATTTTCTCTTATCTAAGCTACTTTGTTGCTGGCAGTTATGAGTGCCTGGTGGCTGGAGAGATGCCTGACTCTATCCAAAGGCCACTAGCATCCTTTTTTTATGTCTGCAGACCAGACCATTATCTGTCACTTAATTTCCAAATTAGGTACCTTGTATGTTATTAAGTTACACTTACAACTTTCTTACCTTCTCTTTTCTCCATTTTATTTAAATATTCTATAATTAAGAGTTTTGCCTAGTGAGCCCATTATTGAGTTCATTTTAAAGAAGAGTTTTTCGCCATAATATGTATGTGTGCGCAAGCGTGAGTGCACACGCAAGCATTTGATAATATGTGTCAATGGGAACCCAAAGCCTTGTACTTGCTAGATAAGCACTGTGTCACTGAGCTATACCCTAAGTTTCCTTTTTATCTTTTATTTGGAGACAAGGTTATACTAAGTTGCCTAGGCTCACCTTGAACTCCCCCTGCAGGCTAGGCGAGGCTACACTCTACACTCTCAGTCTCTAAATAAATACTCACTTTGTTCTTTAGGCCACATTGAGGTCCAGTGCCAGAGCCTGGTGAGAAATGCTGAGAAGACCCTGAAGGAAACGGCACAATGGAAGCAATAGAATATGAGTTGGAAGGACCTTTCCATTTCAGGAACCTTCAGATATTGGCTTTTGTTCCAAGTATTACTTAGTTCCTTATCTTTACACTACAAATGGGTACTCCTTTTTTATTTTTGGATTATAATTAAGCAAATGAGATTGTCAATATCTGGTTTTGGTTTCTAGACCTGTATCTACAAGGAGTACAAATACTTTTCAAATGATCACATTATGAAAGGGACTTCAGGAAGGAAATAGGAATCAAGGGCAGAGGGGTTGGGGTGATGACAGAGGCCGGGGAGTCAGTGATCTGAACTGTGCCCCAGGTAGAGTTAGACACGGGAGTGGCAATGAAAAGGACGGTGTACAGTTTCAGTGGTGTGCTGAGGCAGCACTAGGAGAAATCAGGTAGGCGTGTGTCTGAGTTCCTTCTGTACATCAAGATGCTTTTACACAGACAGCAGACCTGAGAAGAACAGGGTTGGCAGGAAGAGTGGGCGAAGCAGGCTCTCGACACTTTGAGTTTCAGATGGCTATTAGCTTTTCCTACTGAGAAATGAAGGGAGATTTTGGTTAATGTAATTGCTGTATATAAGTTACTCAAACATGGAGCGGCGTACTTGGTCCTCCAGACATTTGTTTCTTGCTCTGTTTTTCTTTTGGTTTAGAGAGCGATGGATTTCCTGTACAAGACTAAAAGCTATTTCTTTTTACTAATATTATTTCACTATTGCACATGCCCTACCTATGGAAATCCCACACCATAGCCAATCATTTTTATGATATTGCCCAAATTGTCTAGGTACCTGTGACTGATAGGAACTTGGTGAACTAAGGAATACAGGTTAATATTGTAATTTAAACTCTTTTTTTCACACACACTATATTTCTAAAACAATTTCTGTTTCTGATTTGTGGGCTTAAGAATTCAGTTTTGCTGTGTAGGGATCTCAGGTAAGAGCTCTCTCCATCCTCCAAGTTGTGCTATGACTCACTTGATTTTGAAGCTAAGAAAACTGTGTTCCCAAGCACAATTTCCTTTGAAATATTTTCTCCTGCACTCAGAAGGAAAGCTAGAAGCTTTATCATGTGGTTCCCTCAGTAACTCCACAGGCTGTCAGCGAGAATGGCCCTGAATTCTTTTGGCTGCTGGTCCCCCATTATTGCTCTTTAGTATTCATGGTCCTTCACAGAGGAAGCCTGAGACAAAACTGCTGCGTGTTGTGAGAAGTTATATCTCATCCCTCATATCCTACCTTGGTTCAGGAAGAAGGCAGTCCTGCACACAGTCACAAAACAACTGCGGGTCTTCATGTGTTTCACACAAAATATTTCCAGTAGTTGATTGCTGGGCAAATAAAGGAAGTCTGTAATTGATTTCTTTCAAAAGTTCTTGCAAGTGCAATTCTTTTGGTTTTAGTGCCTGGCAACAGTTTTGGAGCGAGTCTGAAATCTGGTGTGGCCGGGATTTGTAGATTGCAAGCGCAGTCTGAGAAAGGGCTATTCCCATGCTCTCCAGCTCAGAAAGATGGGGGACTCACTCTGCCCCTACCAGGCCAGGATTGTGAGAGTGGCCAGAGGAGTAGCCAGGAAAAATATTCCCCTTCTTTATTTCTTTTGGATCTCACTTACCCCCAAACACCCAGAGACAAAAACCGCTTCTGCTGTTTCAGTAGCAGGAGGGGAGCAGCACTCTGCCGGGGCTTTTCCTAAAGCTGTGATCTGCACGTTGTCTCGCTGACCAACATTTACATGGCCAAACCCACTCAATGTGCGGCTTCTGCTGCTCCATATTCTCCACACAGGATCCTGCTCCAAAGAATACAAAATACAGTTGTGTGAATTTTCTTGGAAAATTGTCTTCGGAAATGTATTTTGGGGAAGCAGCAGCGAGAAGTTTGCTTGAATCAACTATGAGCTCTGCCGTCTGGATCAAAGGATTTTGCTCATTTCTGTTTGTAGCCAGTGGCTCCTAGAAGCATTCTTTTTTTTTTTAAGTTATACTTAATTACATGAACTAAATGTCGAGGCACTTTGGGTGAGCAGCCTGATTAAACTCTGGGAATGTGTCACATCTAGCACAGTTCAAGCTCATTCTAAAGTCATTTTTGACAGTGCCTTAAAATCTATTGAGATCTAAAACCCAAAATAAAGGCTGAATGTGGTGACACAAACCTATTATCACAGCCCTAATTCATGAATTGAGTCCATCTTGGCAACTTAGTGATGAGTTGTCTCAAAAAACAAAGAAATGACAATGGAAAACTGAGTTTCCTCACCTTGTTGTTCTCAAACAACAGAGGAAATGAATAACAAGAACGTTAGTGCTCTGGGCAATGGTCTTTAACAAAGCCCAAACACTTATGACGTCATGATGCTCTGCTAGAGGCAACATTAGGAATGGGTGTCCACTGGGGTCATGGGAGGAAAACATTGGGAGCTGAGGCTGGAAAGCTGACTGTCTGTTAAAAATACCTGTGACCCAGGCTAATTATCCCAGCCCACAAGGATCTCTTTCTCCCTCTCTTCATCCCTTTTCTTTAGCTCTTATCTCCTCGTATTTCATTCTTTCTTTGGTTCCTGTTGTTTTCTTTTCTGGTGACTGTGGCCTCTGAGCCTTCTTGACTCCTTGGGGATCTGTGTTCCTGGTCATCAGTTCTGATTGCTTGGCCACTGCTGCCCTATTTGACGTGAACTGTATCTGGGCAGCTACATAACTTTTTTTTCTCTTAATGGTGCAAGGAGATATTTGGGTTGAACTGTATTCTACCCTCAAAATAACCTTACATTCTAATGGCCTTGAAAACATCTTTCATTGAACCATATTTCGAGTCAGCTTTCTCTACCATGGTCTCAAAACAATAAAGAAAGGTCCCCTTCACCCTTGGGAAGAAGATGCTGCAATGTTTTCTGATGAAAATGAGAGAAGAGAAACATTTTCCCCCCTGTGGGGCTTGTGTTATTTAAGCTGAGGTTCATAGTGGTCACAGTTTAAAGAGAACTGAGGATTAAGAAGGTCATTATGGGGCTAGAAAGATGGCTCAGTGGTTAAGAGCACTGGCTGCTCTTGCAGAGGTCCTGAGTTCAATTCCCAGCAACCGCATGGTAGCTCAGAACCATCTATAATGGAATTTGATACCCTCTTTTGTCATGCTTATGTACAGGAAGACAATATATATACATATTATATATATATAATCATATAATAAATATACCTAAGGATATGTTGTTTTGGAAAAGAGGTTCTTTTGTTTCCACAGAGGATGAGAACCTGTGGATTCATTCCAATTCCAGACTAATGTGGTTTGATGGCCCAAGACCCCCTGAAATGTCACCATGAATACACCCAAAAATTACTTTGCCCAGCAAAAAGCAGGAAGCAGTATGGAGAGAACTATGTCCTTAGTCCAAAATATTGTTTATAAATGTTTGTTGTGTGTGTGTGTGTGTGTGTGTGTGTGTGTGTGTGTGTATTCTTAAAGAAAGAAAAAAAGAAAGGTGGAATGGGCAGATGAGAATGGGTTCAGCAGGTACTTGCGTTTGATGGCAAGGATCCATGTGCTGCACTGAAAGAACCAACTCCACAAGTTATCTTCTGATGCACACATGTACACACACACACACACACATACAGAATGAAAATATAACTTATAAAACAAAGAAAGATGGCTCAGTGGTTAAAAGCCCTTACTGCTCTTTCAGAAAACTGATGACCTATTCCCATTATCTACACTGGGCAGCACTCAACTGCCTGTAACTTTAGTTATAGAGGATCTGAAGCATTCTTCTGACCATCGTGGGTACCCATACACATGTAGCATTCATCCGCACACACATACGCATAATAAAAAGAAAAAAATGGACTGAAAAAAAGATCAATGGGTTAAGTAGTTAACGAGTGATGTGGAAGTCCCCTCTATGCTTTGAATACCATTGATGAATAAAGAAACTGCCTTGGCCTGTTGAAAGGGCAAAACTTAGATAGGTGGGGTAAACTAAACTGAATGCTGGGAGAAAGAAGGGCAGAGTCAGGAGACGTAATGGAGCTGCCACCTGAAACAGACATGCTCAAACTTTGCTGGTAGGACACGACTTCATGGTGGTGCACAGATTAATGGAGATGGGTTAATTAACATGTAAGAGTTAGTAAATAACAAGTTAGAGCTAATGGACCAAGCAGTGATTTAAATAATATAGTTTCTGTGTAATTATTTCGGGGCTGAGCAGCCGGGAACCAACAAGTGGCCTTCCTGCAGCAAATGAGCTGGATTTCTGAGAGTAGCTAATAGGCTTAGAGATATCTGGCCCCTGAATCATTGTCACTGGCTGTAAGGACAGGGAATACACATGCTGTGTAAGTATGTACAGATGAAACCTCTGTGAATTCTGAGATGATAGAGCTCTGAGTTTACCTTCATGGAAAAGTGTTTCCTCTAGATAGCTTAGAATCTACATTAAGCTACTCACATTTCTTACTTTGGGTAGTGCTACATTGATTAATCAGGAAAGCCATAAAAATCATGTCCTTTTTCATGTCATCTGACAAAATCTAAATGATGGCTTATGGATTTAGTTTCTAGAGCTCTTGATGGCTGAGTTGTGATTTCCCCACCATCTCTCTGATCAGACTTTTCATTGCTCCATGTTACAGTGTTTTTGTATTAAAAGTAGTTACAATACCACAGCTTTCAACTTCATAACATTATTATGGCAACTACAAAACATGGAACCCTTCTAAAAAAATACTTAGCTTATAATAGACTTGATCCAGATCACGTGTTAGCTGTCATCATAATTAGGGTGTGTGTGTGTTAGCCTGGAAATTATGAACTGTATTGTATGCTCCAGTGTGCTCAAGAATGAAGGTGAGCCTCAAGAATGTCAGTTGATTAACTGATCAATTCTCTGTTGTTGTGTTCTTGGCCTTATCTGTCAATATTGTTACTATGAATTTTGTGCTATGATGTAAGAGGAGGTGTTAGCAAATTAGAGGTAAAATAACTGACTTGAGTTGCAGAGCTGAAAATTTGAAAGAACTGAAAGTTGAAAAGAAAACCAAGGACTAACAAACTTCACTTTCTAAATCTACATGTGAATTTTAAACTTCAGATTTCAAACACTGGATATGGAATTCTAGGGTAGAGGCTATTTTATTTAGGAATAACTCATATTAATATCTAGGATATAACCTTTTTGGGAGTTAATATTAGTTACCTTTCAGTTGCTGTGGTAAAACATCATAACCAAAACAACTAATAGAGGAAGAGTTTATTTGGGCTGATAGTTCCAGAGGGCTAGAGACCGGGATGGCAGAGCAGAGGTAGTGGGCAGCAGCTGCTAAAGCAACAGCCAAGAGCTCACATTTGAAATCACAAATACGAAGCAGGGAGAGCTAACTTACAATGGCTCTTTTGAAAACTCCAAGTCCACCCTTATTGATTTACTTTCTCCAGCAAGACCACACCTCCTAAGCCTCCCAAAAGCCACCAACTGGGGATCAAATATTTAAATGCCCAAGACTTGTGGGATCATCTCATTCAACTCACCAGAGTCACTACAATGAAAAGATATGCAAATAATATAATCACAAGCCAAAATGATCATCCATGCCCTCTGAGCTGAGATGATCAGACCCTTGTGGAACATCAGTTGGTTCTGAGTTAGGTGAATTAGAGGGATGCTGATATACAAGAATTCCATAAGATAAGGTAAGAAAAACTGGAGCAGAAAGCTCTTCATTAGAGGTTCAAAGAATTTAAGATAATTGCCTTGTAGGAGAGTGGTATCTACATATCTTAAATATTTGAGAATATTTTGTTGTTGTTATTGTTGTTGTTTTCCTGGAATTTACTCTGTGGATCAGGATGGCCTTGAACTCACAGATCCACCTCCCTCTGCCTCCCAAGTGCTGGGATTCAAGGCACATGCCACCACTTCTCCTGTTTAGGGCATATACAACTAAAAGCTGTAATTGGAGACCATGGCATTAATATGATACATACAACCTTAGAGAATAACAGTAGTACACACGTGTGGAAGTTCAGTGAGGCTGATTTTATCTACGAGTTAGGAAGTACTGGGTATATAAGGTGGGAAATGACCCTTGTACAGTAGTGAGGTTCTTGTGAGTTGGGGTATTTATATAGAGCTAGGAAGACATCATATCAGAGAACTGTGTAAGATAGCATTGTGGCTTCTTCCTATGTTCTTAACCCAGTAATTCGCCCCCACCCCTGCACACACCCTGCTGGATGGATCCCTTGTGGATAAGTAGACAAACTTGAGCTGATCCCTTAGGAGTGAAGGCAGCAATTCAGGCAAACAAACCCGAGTGCCGGCAACACTATCCCCCACGGTAATAAGTAAGAATTCAAAACAAAACTAAGCAAAACAAGAAGCCTCACATAAAAAAGGAAAAGAAAAAGCTTCCAACAAACAAAATCCCAAGGATCTTGTTTAAGAATTGTATAAAGAAATCCAAGAGGGTGAGGCAGAGTGGGAGGGGGCACAGATCAGGAGACGGATAGCTTTCAACGATCCATGAAACAAGGTCCAGAATAAGTGGATGAAATCAGTGTTAAGTGTACAATGAAGAAACACAATCGAGCTACACAGGATTCAGACATGGAAGGTGAGGAATGCCAGCAGAGCATGGAAAGTGGAAAAGGCAGAATTAATCTTCCAGAAGGAAGCCTGCCCATGCTGAGAGGTGCCCAGAGGGATGTGACTGGGAGGGTTTTTATTTAATTCCTTTTGGAAGAATGCCTGGAGGTGGGGCTTTCTTTTTTTCCTCTCCTTGTACCTGCCAGAAATAGAGACAATGTGTAATTCTAGCTGGAAGACGAGTATTACTGGATATTCAAAGGGAGGAGACAACAACCACCAACTCATAGGAAAGGGTAGTTAAAAAAACTGTTCAGAGGAATAATTCCCTCCTGTATTCTGTAATGTAAGAAAGGGATGTTTTCAGAGACGGGTTGCCTAACAAAGGTGAATGAGCAACGTAGATGCCAAAAGGATTCACCTAAGTAGCAAAGAATTTGGAGACTGGATGAAGAAGCCTGGGTTGAAGGATCACGCAGCCAATGCCAGAGCTACAAAGTTCATTATGAGAAGGGGAAGGGAAACAAATGGAGTAGACACAATCTACTTACAAGAACGCAAAATTAATAAATAAAGGCAGGTGTGTAATGCAAGTAGATGCAATTAACTTTGAAAAGGCAGGATTGGGGGGGGGTAAGGCAAGCAGACAGATTACTTTTGCTTGGAACAGGAAAAGACGAAGGCGAGGGATAGGTTGGTAATTACAGGGTGGGAAGAACGTTCCCTTTCAGGATACTAGAGATTGTGAGACAACCTACGATTTCAAACATGGCTCTGAAATGAACATGTGAAATAAAACCCTCAGATTCTGGAAGACGGATGAGACCTCAGAAATGCCAGCACAGACTCCCAGAGAACCTCCCATGGCAGGGTGGGGGTGGGGTGGGAGGGCTGTCCTCTGAGGAGGAGAGCCTTGCTTTGCAAAGCTCAGAGTCCAGCGAAGAACGATAAAGATAATAATGTTTATTGAGAGCTTTCTATGTGTCAAACCTTGTGATAAAAGATTAACACATGTAATCTCATTTAATCTTCACTGCAGCGTTTTCAGATAGGCAAACTGCTAATAATTCCACCCTACAGATGACGAAGTGGAGACAGATGGCTTATTTATTTGTTTTAGTGCTGCAAGTCAAATCTGGGGCCATTTACGAGCTAGACAAGCACTCTACCACTGAATTACATCCCCAGCCCTAGAGGGAGTTTAACAGCATTCTGTTGCAAAACCATGGGAGATTAATGCAGCTGGACAATCAACAGGGTCTTCTCAGTGGTGGTCTTTTTTTTAGACATGGTCCTACTCTGTAGCTCTGGTTGTTATTGAATTCCCAATCCACCTGCTACTGCTTCTCAAGACCATGCCTGAGTCAACATTTCTTTTGTGTGTGTGTGTGTGGTTTTTAGTATTGAAATTAGGGTCTTGCACCCTTTAGGTAAGTGCTCTATCAACTGAACTCCATCCGCCGTCCCACTTGTCATTCTTCACTACGACCTCTGTTTCTTGTGTTGCCAATTCCCTCATTATCGGTGGGTGAATGAGGTCATCTCAGGCCAAGAAGTTTCCCTTGCCTTCATCACCTCTGTAAGAGATGCACCGAACCTAAAATTGCTGCGCTGGACATCTCTCCTTAGGGTGGATTTGCTGCTGAAGAGGAAATTTATTAAGAGGAATTGAGTTTCATTTGGTCAACAGCCACTTCCTGAGTGTTTACCGGGTCTGGGATCATACCGTACAGATGGGTACAGAGATGAATTCGATATTGACTTCCAGACAGGCACTACAGATCTGGGATGCTGTCTGTTTGCCGGGCACTCTAGTTAAGGTGCCATCTCTGCCATGGACTCTGGCACAAGCTTGTGAACTGGTTTTTCTACTCCAAGCTCCCTTACCACAGAAGTTCCAGTTCTCAGATGAGAGGCGCATC
Source organism: Ondatra zibethicus (assembly GCA_004026605.1). NCBI lineage: Eukaryota > Metazoa > Chordata > Mammalia > Rodentia > Cricetidae > Ondatra > Ondatra zibethicus. Next base: position 55,351 of record PVIU01003918.1, on the reverse strand, counting down.
TCAGCATGTCTCTCTCCGTTGGAATCCTTTGAGGGCCTCTCTCCGCTCTTGGGATTAAAAACCAAATCATGAAAATGGCCGACACGTTCTGGCAGAACCTGGCCTTTACCTGTCTAGATTAACCTCTCCTCTGGCCCTTATTTTCCCGATGTCTTCATTGTATCATAGCTCTTCCCAAATGGCTCTTGCCCACTTCATTTCTGCCTGAGCATTTTGGCTGGCCTTCCAATGTTGGCGCACCCCTTCACTGAGCTTCCTCCTTCCCAGTGGCTTGCTGAATGACTTCTTCGGGATGGGCATTTTTTGTTTGGTTCATATTTGTATCTTCACATATAAAAGAAGCCTAATAGACATGTATTGACTGAAGTAATCTATTTCCTCTTGGCGGCAGTTGTTCATTATTCCTCACTGAGACTTTCACTTTGTTACCTTTCTGAACCCTGCACTCCATCATTTATAGTAAGGCCTGGCTTGGGCAGATGCTTAAACCTCTGTTGCCTACTACTTCATAGGCTCCCATGTGTCTGATATTTAAGTCCTCTGGATAATCCTTGCATGGACTCAGGTGGTCTGTTCCTAGTATAGACATGTAACCAGGACCTATGTTTTAAGCTGTTTTATATGTTGCTGAAATGCTAATAGATACTGTGTTTGGATCCAATGACAGTTTCCAAGCCAGTATGACCAGCATAGCAGGATTATGGAGTACAGGTCCCTGGAATCTACAAATGAGGGACTTCCTATCTCTTTCTTCAAAAGCTGTCGAGAGCACAACAGACTTCTCGCGCAACACTCAAGCAGCATTTGGAAAGACTCCTTACTTCCTAAGCTGTCTGGGTGATGAACAGTTAAATAAGACACCCCATGGGATACAGTGTTTGGTGCTCCACTTCGAAATTAGGTCTCTTGATGACCTTCCTGGGTCTGTCTGCCTCTGACTATAAAATGAAAGAAGGAGAAAGGAATGGTGGGGGAGGGCGGTCAAGGCTGACTTGTTGATTTGCTTCTTTAGATTTCTGATTTCCCTTGTGTAATGTTACTGTCTCCTCATCCTGGAGGTCCCTTCTAGAGGCAGACAAGGTGTTCTCCGGGTGGGCTGGTCACCCTTACCACCTGCTAGTCATAGGGATGCTTTCCTACTGGCTGCGCAGAAAAGCACAGTCATCCTACACCTTTTGTGCCTCCTGGTAAAATCGTGAGGGGGCCTTTTCTACCCCCAAGATTCTAAAACATATCAGTGTATTAGTTCTTATTCCATGTCAACTGAATAAAAGAGAGATGGGAAATAAAGATGATATGTTTTTAAGATGATGTATCTTTAAAGGCCACACGGAGTTGGCAAATGAACACAAACCTCACATATTCCTGTCTAGTAAGAATTGAGGGGTAAATGAAGTAGCTTGAAATGGGGACTCCATCTGCAATTGGAATGCTGAGGTCATTCTCTAAATAATTCTATTTTTTTTACAACAGGTTTGTTTGCTTTTTAAATAAATGAGGTTACTAGGGTCCTACCCCTGGATAACAGTTGCTTTCCTCCACTATTACTGTGGAGACCAAGATGTCGGGCACTTAGTGTGTCTTCTTGGAGTTCCTTCTCTGAGCTTTGATTTTTGGGAATTATGAAGTTGCTCTTGACAGTTAAACTATTTTTTTTTTTTGTACAGGGGAATAAAACCAAGCCTTTGGGGCAATAGTGGACTTTTGTTCTCCAGTTGAAAGCTTATGGGATTGGTGGCTGATGAATCACCCTGTTCAGATCCGCAGACAAAAGTTCTTCGGATTGGCTGCCACTGGGTCAGGTTCCCACCTTATCTCATTTACAGCCTTGTAGGCTAACAATGAGACCGGGTGTAGAGCCTTGTTAGTTAGCAGGAGATAGTGTGGCTCAGATGGAGTTGTTGCCCTGTGCCTGTTCATGCCTGAATTTCATTTTACTGATGTTAAATGAGAAAGGAGATAGAAAAAAAAAAGTTGCAGGGCTCTAAGGAGAGATAGCAAACCAGAGTGAATGTTTTACAGAGATGGTACCAGGGTGATCCCAGGAAGCTCACATGTGCCCTGAAAAACATGAGGAGATCCTTTACTGGGGTTATTTCAGTTGAAGACAATTTTGTAAACATGGCTTTTCCTTTATGCATCTTCAGTGTGATTTGACGCATCTAAGAACAGAATTAAGCTAAGGCTTAAGAAATGACAAGGAAAATCATTACAAATTTCCACATTCGCTAACAGAAAGTGGGGCCTACACAGACAGCGTATCTGGGAAAACACACCTATCATTTCACTAGGAGGGCCTGATGAGATCTAGCAAAGGGGGGGGGGTTATTTAATGGTACTTAGCCAGTCTGTAGCAGCATCACAATTAGAACTCCGATCTTCTGGCTCCCAGTTGTACCAGCATAGATGTCTGAGACCTGATTCAAATCCTGCATGTAATATTTACCAGGCCCTTCAAACTTTGTGATCTAACAGTGGGCAGTAAATCATCCACCCCCTCCCTGCCTCTGGCAGACAGCAAACATAACGTATGCCAAAGTAGTTTTGCCAGAACTTACACAAGTCCAAGGTTATGCTGCATCTCTTCACTTAATTCACAGTATTTGATACCATCTGTTTGAGAAACAAATGCAACTTTGTTCACAAAATAATCACAATAAAACACGGTTTTGTCATTTCCTATTACCCCTTAGTAGAAACTCCAGGCCTTTAAAAGAGAATGAAATAAATACTTGTTGATTTGTGGAAGAACAGCATAAACTTCAACTGTGTGAGTGACAAACAGAACTTGCTTTAAGAAAGTTTTGCTGGCACAGAATACAAGACCATCCAGGATAGTTCAAATTTAGTGTTGCTTATTTATATATTTTTCATACCATGTATACTTATTATTATTATTATTTTAATATCCAAGAGGTAAGGACTTTCTTGCTTGTCAGGAAATATTCTCAATGGGCAGGTCACAATATTCCCCCTATTTCTGAGCCAGACTGCAGTCAGTGTAATTTATCAGTACATAACTATACTCATCACTGGCATGTATTCTGGTTCTCTGCAAACAGGCCATGCATAGGTTGTGAAATTTCAGTGGAGTGATTGTTTGTCCCTCTGAACCAAGCAGAAAACATTAATCATTCTTTTCACACTAGTGACAAAGATGTGCTTTGGCACTTGTGATTCTTCTAATACAAATTTTAAAAATTGTCTTGCATGCATGTAAAATTAAGCATTTCAGAGTGTAAAATTTAATAGCTATTGGCATATCACAGTGTTGTCCAATCACTGCTGCTGTTTAGCCTTAAAACGTCACCCCCAAAGAAACTCCATTTTCACTCTTTCTTTCTAAATATCTGGGAGGCACCTATCTCCTTTTCATTTCTAGGTATTTACCTGTATGGTCCAATTTTATTGTCGTAACATTCTGTCTGCTAACATCTCCTGAGCTTTGTTCTGGTTCTGAGGGCCATAGTCAGTTTGTATTTATTTCATTGGTATAAAATAGAAGGATAAAAGATAATTTAATTGACTTGCCATAGGTCACTCTAAAAGCCATTGATCTGCTGTGCCAGAAATATAATAGACCTGGATAGGTGACGCATGCACTCTGCTAGGAGAGGAGTACAGGTTAGAATCTGTCTATCCACTCTTTGTAGCCAGTTTCAAGACACACTGTTGAGCCTGTCGAATGCAATAAGGACAAGCAACAATGTTCATCCGTTCATTAACGAGGAATGACTGCCTAGAATGCAGAAGTTTCTTGCTAATGCATTCTGAATGATTTTCTTGTGTACTTGTTCATGACATGCTATGTAAATATTGTATTTATATTTGGGGGTACATTTGTCAACATTTGAAAACCAGAACTCTTTTTAGCTAGACTGTGGTTTTCTTCTTAGAAGCCTTTGAACATGGCTTAACAACACAGCCTGACATCCCCAGAAAGCTCATCTCATGGCTATTGAACTAGTCAACAGGGCTACTTAAAAGCCTCTTCATCAAGTGATCTGAAGGCGTGCACATATTCAACCCCACTGCTGTCTCCGCTGAGACATGACCCTTGATGCCTTGATGTCTAGCCAGTCCTTGTCTGGATGCAGAAGACAGCCTGAAAACAGAGTACTAGGTTTTGAGATGAGCAAAGGGGGAGGACATAGGCAGGCCACTCTTGCTGTGGTAAATAAAACTATTTTTTCTTTGGCAATAATATATATTTAATTTAATCCAGTTTTTTTGTTTGTTTAAAGGAAATCAAATTATTCATGGAACTAGGACCTGGGAAAGCTCAGCCACTCCCCAATATTGTGGTCTGCCTGGGCCTTCAAGATAAGAAGTTTCAGGTTATTCTATTGAAATCCAGGGACCAAAGAGTGTTTGTTATCTGTTGCCTTTCAAAGGCCTCTAAGCAGTGAAACACTATCTGAGTGAGTGGAAGAGACACAAGACCAGACTAGCAGGTGTTGATCCAAAAAGAGGTGAAAATATTCTCAAAATACTCAGAGTAAATTTATTTTTGTGCCTTCGGGTAGGGAATGCCTAATAAATGGCACATGAATGAACTACACTTTAGTCTTAAGGAAGATGCTTGTAGATTTTATGGCATGCATGCTAAAAGAAACAGTAATTATATGCCAGGCACTAAATTCTCCCATACAGCAGGGGAAAGATGTCATGAAGGTTAATGACAAATTAATAATTTGTAGTTTAGGTAGAGATATTTCAGTTTTCGAGAAATTTGCAGCTCTGGAGTTTTTATTGATATTATGTCCTTTGTCTGTCCTTTGGGTAAAAGTTTTCATATTCCTTCAGCACAAAGAAAGGACTCTTGTTTTAAATTGGTAAGGAATAGAGAAAAGATTCATTGGGTGTTCTTGTCTGACATGTCAGACGTTAGCTTCAGGGGTGATTTGCTTTTCCCAAATGGTCTTAAGCTTTAAATGTGTTTACATTCTGCAAAAAAAAAAAAAATCCTTCATAGGAATTCTACCTCTCTACTGTCTTTGCTAATCTACATACCTCTTCTAAGTGATTTGATTTTCCAAGACAAGGTTTCTCTATGTAGCCCTGGCTGTCCTGGAACTCACTTTGTAGACCAGCCTGACCTCAAACTCAGAGATTCACCTGTCTCTGCCTCCTGAGTGCTGGGATTAAAGGTGTGTGCCATCACTGTCTGGCTTAAAGGCTATTTTTAAAACTCTTGTTTTTTGCTGGGCAGTGGTGTCACATATCTTTGATCCCAGCGCTCAGGAGGCAGAGGCACGCAGGTCTCTATGAGTTTGAGGCCTGCCTGGTCTACAGAGCAAGTTCTAGGACAGCCAAGACTATGCAGAGAAACTGTGTCTCAAAAAACAAACAAAACAAAACAAACAAAACAACCCAACCCAAACCAAAAACCTCTCTCTTCTTCAGGAAGCTTCCCTAATTTAACTCATACACAGAGCATTTGATGTAATGTCACACATAATTTATTTGTGTGAGTTGGGATCTATTTCGCTCCAATAGGTTCTGGATTTTGTCTCAGCTCCTCTATGTATGGGCGTCTGCTCAAGATATAAAGAGTTCAACTGAAGTTGGGGATCAAAAAGTGATCTGATCATATATGGAATATTCAATGAAGGTAAGTTAGCTTAACTCAAGGGTGATAGAGTTTCTGCTTTTATCTCGTATATATATATATATCTCACATATATATTTATCATATATTATACATATATGTATGTGTTTATCATATATATGTCTTCATTTTATACATGCATGCCAATGATTGTCAGGGTAAAGTATCAACTGTGTAGTCACTGAAGGAAGGAGAAAAAAGAAAGGAGGGCAGGTAGAGAGAAAGGAATAAGGAGTGGGGAGAAAGAAGTCTTGATGAGAGAAAGTAGAGAGAGAAAGAGTTTTAACTTCATACATTGGCCTTTGTGCTGCCCAAAGGCACACTAGAACACTTCACACTTTTTTCTTTCTCTTCTTTTGAGACAGGGTCTTACTATGTAACTCTGGCTAGCCTGGAATTCTCTGCATCATCAATGCCCTGGAGCTCACAGAGACCTGTCTGCCTCTGTTCCTAAGAGCTGGGATTACAGGTGTGGGTCCCCACATCAGGCTTTGGTTTTTGATTACAGTTTTCATAGGTGATGAAAGGGTCAGGTGTCCTATGGGTCTTTTCTGCAAAACCGCTATTGCCTGAATCAGCTCTAGAGTCTGGATGGTCGGTAATCAAATGGGAATGGGAGCCAATTGGCTTCTGTTGCGACTACCAGTTGCTCCCTCTCCAACCCCGGGCTTCTCAAACTTTCATTCAGCCTTCTGAATTGTTGGGATGGCCCAACATCTTCTTTTCCATGGTTTCCTCAGATGAAGCATCCTTGTGTAATCCTGTCCGAATTGCTTTACCCTTCCTCTTTTTTGGCTAGGTAAGCTCATTCATTTAATGCTCACGGAGGCCTGAACAGGAGCTGCACACAGTTGCAGGCCCAAGGGTCATGTTTCAAAGGCCACACCCGGTGGCTCTTATGAGACTGAAGTCCCAGGAAACAGGAACAGACAATAAATTCTGCTATCTGTCTGCTTAATTACTGTGTCCTCTGCAAACTTTAACTCAAGCCTTGCTTCCCTCTAGGACGTAGTCTCTGAAAATGGTTTCCAAATGCTGGATGTCAAATTCCTCTGTTAAAAGTTTCTGTCTTGTAATGCTACATACATCGGTGTAAGTCTGTAATTAAAGCTCCTGCTCGCCACTACTGAGGACACTGCACGAAGAGAGACGTTAGATGTCCCTACCTACAGCGTTTTCAGCCTTCAGCAGTGCAGGACACATAGCAAGCACTCAGGGAAATACTCCCCACAGGAAAATCTGTGTGAATGAACACACAGAGTAATCCTGCAGGGATTTTAGGCCAACTTCAAAATTCCAGAAAGACATGTAGTGTGAGACACTTTGCCCTGATGCCATAAGCAACCACAATTTCAGTGGCGATAAGAGACTTTCAAAATGAAGGAGGCAGAGTACATGGCTGCTGGGAAGGGCTCACAGGGCAGCTTGTCCATACAATGAGCATGGAGAAACAAAGAGTTCCAGAGTCAAGCCAGCTCTCCCACGCATTTGCCGAGAGCCATGCTCAACTCTTCCCGGGATTGGGGAAGTCTCTCCTTCAGACCTACTATAGCAGCCTTCAAAATAAGTTTCCATGAGTTTCTTTCCTATGAGATTCTTTCCGTTGTATAATTTAACATCCCTCCCAACTTCTATTGCCTGGAGAAGTCTGACCAGTTTTCTGGAGAGACTCACACAAACACTTAGGGATTGGCCGGTCGGTGGTGGTGCACGCCTTTAATCCCAACACTCGGGAGGCAGAGGCAGGCGGATCTCTGTGAGTTCGAGACCAGCCTGGTCTACAAGAGCAAGTTCCAGGACAGGCTCCAAAGCCACAGAGAAACCCTGTCTCGAAAAACCAAAATAAATAAATAAAATTAAAAAAAAAAACCTTAGGGACTTATACTGTGCTCTGAATTTGGGCTCAGTCCTCTACTTTGTTCGGGGTACAGATAAAGGCAATGGGAGATTCTAGGAGCAGCCTTTGGTGTGCTCTTAACAAACCACTTTGTTTTTGAGAAAGCAGCTATATGCAGTAGGCTGTTTCCGCATATGATCTGTACAGACTTCTGGCATAATAGTTGTCCGGTTGCGTGGGAAATAACACTGTGTTATGGTTTGAATATGGCATGTCCTCCGCTGACTCATGTTCTCAACATGGGGTCCTCAGCTGGTAGTGCTTTTCTGGTAGTTCTGGGAAACTTACCTGATGGGGCCACCTGGAGGAAGCAGGTCACTGCAAACAGGTCCTGTCCCACATAGCTGAAGAATTTCCTGTGTGACATGCTTTAGTTACCGTGATGTTTTGCTGGACACTCTGGGCTCTAGTGACTGCAGGCTGAACAATGAAACCGCTGACCTAATTTAATAATTCTTCTCTTTAGGTTTAGCTCAGGAGTTCGTGTCACAGTAATTAGAAAAGTAGCTCACATAATCTTTGGAGATTGTTACCAGGCTTCGATTATACGACAGCAGCAAACAACACTGCAGGGGACTGGGGAGATAGCTCCGTGGTTAAGACAGCTTGTTGCTCTTGAAGAGGACTGGGGTTTGACTCCCAACACCCACCTAACAGTTCACAGCTGTCCATAACTGCAGTTCCAGGATGCATGTGATATTCAGATATAGTTGTGAGCAAACCACTTATGCATATAAAACAAATAAATCTAAAAAGAGCACCAATAACACTAAAGAATTCCAACAATACCTAGCTCTAAGAACACACTTCAAATACTTGTTAGAAATAGAATGAAACTAAGTAGCAAAAGTAAACCCCATTCAACTTTTTTTCCTCAATAAAGTGACTTCTTTGAAATACTATTGAGTATAATATATAAATATAATATATTTAATATATACAATATATTGGGTATATATTATATCCAATAGTATGTATTGGGTTATATACAAATGTTTTATATATATATATATAACATTTTAAATAAGTATTATTGATTTTGCACATGGAAAATGATTGTTTTGATTATTTTGTAAAGATAAATGTAAATATTATTTGGGGTCTGGGAAGACGGCTCAGTCTTAAATTGTCAGCTGTGCAAACACGAAGACCTGAGCTGGGAACCCCCAAACCCACAGCAGGTGTTTGCTGTATCTGTATTCCTAGCATAGTGAGTGGAGGCAGGAGACTGCTGAATCCTGGTACTTGTTGATGACCCAGACTAGCTAAACTGATGAAATCTGTATTTAATGAGAGACCCTGTCTTGAAAAACAAGCAATCAAGGGAGAGCAATTAAGAAAGACACTCAACAGTGACCTCTGGCCTCCCCAGGGCTTCATACATGTGTGCATTCACAAGCATGTGCACATACAACCACATGAACATGTTCATACACAGCACACACAGTTCTTTGATTTTGTTTGTTTTTATTGGTTTTGGATTGTGTTCCTGTACTATAAAATTGTTTATACCATTAAATATGCAAAAGTTAGACCATACAATAAAATAAGGACTTGAAAACACCTCAAAATGAAAAGTATTCCATTGTCATTAATTCTGTGCCTTGTTCAGATACATTTTAAGACTGCCAGCAACCAAAAACATTCTGGAAACTTTGTATGGGTTGTAGTTATTTTCTATTATTTGTCTAACAGTGGTCACCATGATCTTTCTAAACCTAGGGTTTGTTGTGATATCAGCAATTATCACAGTGGATGGCCGGGACGTGGGAAGACAAAACATTACTGTCTTGATTTTATCAACCAATATCAAGATTATGCTGCTCTCTAAATCCACACTGACAATCAATCTTAGATCAGAAATGTTTTAAACCTAAAAGTAAACAGCCTCTATACTGAAAGTGTACACATTTGTTTTCTTGTCTTTATTCTTAAAATAATATTAACCCATCATGTACATTGTATTGTTAATCATAAGTATTCTTGAAATGAGTAAGATATACACAAGGATGTTTGTAGGTTACATGCAAATACAAGGCCATTTCCCATAAGTCACCGGGGCATCCTCAGTTTATAGTATCCTAGAGAGGCCTGGAAATAATCTTCTACAATAATGACGGATGATTGTGTATCAAAATGCTACATTATATACCATAAATTTACACAATTTCTACATGTCAATTAAAATAAGTTACGAATGAATTTTCTTCAGATCAGTGAGGTTATCGCTTTCATGGCTGTTGAAGGAAATTAAAAACAACATAAGTAAACAACACATCTTCAGTAGATATCTAAGACTGTGCTTCATATGTCCATAAAGTTTTCTATAAATCTAGCCTAGTTCTAATTAACTTTCTTCAAATTGGATGTTTGGCCAAGAGAATTTATTTTTTCTTCTTCTAGGTTAATCATATATATATATAAAACCTTTTATATTTATTTGAAATAATGCCAGACGATTGTGTTTATTCTAGTAGCCACTTGATCTGCTAGCGGGGACACCAAGGGAAAAAAGCAGTGTAGATAAGTGAACTTATAAGACTGTTAAAGTTGCATCAGACAAATAACTTACCGATACCCTACACCTTGGAGATTGAAACTCCTTAAGTCTGAAGCCACAAAACCCTGAGTTAAACATGACAGACTCACCTTTTTTTCCTAAAGGAAATAAAAGCTCCTTCTCCTGTCACTGTGATTATTATTAGCAAGGCTGTTCCTGTCTTTAAAGTACTTCTGTAATAATCACTTTTGTCTTTAATGAAAGAACCTAAAAAATTGGTTCCGTTTCATCTGTGGCAGGCACTAGGGTTTGTTGGCTTCATGCATGAGGCTGCCTCCCACTTCCATGAAGGCTTTTGTTAAAACCTAACCAAAGTGCTAAGCGTTGCTCTGCGCCAACTATGGGTTCAGGGGTCCATACAGGTAGACCTCATTGTGCGGGACTGTTAATGTCACTAGTGGAGCGGATTTTAATCTCTAGGATCGACCTCTTTCAGAGACAAAGGGGGAGGTAGTAAGGAAAGAAAAAGTACACACCTGCAACCTATTTCTTTTTGAAGCAGAGCCTTTGAGCAGATGGAAGATGAGATAGAGAAAGAAAACAGGCCAATTGCCAAGAGAGGTTTGTTTACAATACAGGCAAGTTCCTTCAAAAGTTGATAGGAGCTGTCGCCATGGAAATGAGGAGAAACACTGCTGCAGGGTTTCAGGGAACAAATTCCTACTACAGATGTACCTGGATTTGGAGATAATGGAGAAGGGGTGGAGGACAGAAAAAGCTTCCTGGAGAAGTTCTAAGTAAGGCTTCTCTCTGTATTTTCAGAACATTTCTCAGAGGCTTGCAGGTCATTGTCTCTGTGCTGAGCTGCTGTGCGCGAATTTGGCTGTGCAAATAAGGAGCCAGCAGGACATGATGCATTTAAACTTTGAAACATCATGATTCTGAGGCTTCTGGAAAGTAATTCTTTTGCAAAACTACTTACTGTGTGTGCATTCAATGTGGGGAACGGGGCGCGTGTGACACAAAACACAGTTGGGACAATAGTCTGAAGTTGGTGTCTCCTAGTTCCCTGATATGCCTGGGGGCTCAAACTCGGGTTCCCAGGCCAACAAGGCAAATGCCATCACATGCTGAGCCTTCTCACTGGGTCCTAAATACCAGTATTAAAAGCAAGTTGAAAAAGTCATTTTTCACGCTTATTTTAGTAGCACAGGTATAGTGCTTATGGCAGTAATGCACACACAAGCACACCATCCCAGTGTACAAATGTCAGCCTTTGACAGATTAACCTAGGATTTACCGGCCCCTTCTACTCTCCAAACAGAAAAAAAAAAAAACAACAATGTCCACATCAATTTATAGTTTGTCATCAGTTTCAAGGTCTAATCTTAAAGCCTGGGACGTAGCTTAGAGGTAGAAAGCTTGCTGAAGATTTAGGATTTGGTCTCTATCACCTAAGGAAAAAAAGTCTAAATTTTAATTTTAACTACTATGACTTCTGTGCTTCTAACCAATATCTTTTCACAGGTTATTATCAGAGGTGTAAGTAGCGTCAGGGTTGAAATCTAGTACCGTTCCTTCAGCTTTCAGAATCTCCTGCTAGGAAGTGCTTAGTAAGCTGTTCCGGACATTTTCCTTTCTGAAGGAGGGTTCCAGCAGAGGATGATGTCACCCCTTCCCACCTCTCACCCTTTTATCCCACAGAGAGCTTATTAGGCTTTGATTGAACAAAGCAGCACCTGTGTTTTTAAATGCCGCTTCAAACCACTGTTTCCAGTGCATTTCTTCAGGGTCTACAAGGGTTGTTTTCATTGACAACACATAATTAGCAACTTCACAGAGATGGAGGCCTAGCTGGCTAGAAGGTGTGGAAAGGCGCCACCTCTTTAGTTTGGATGCTGGTGCTCGGAAAGGGACATCATTTACTTGGCATCACGGCTCAGGGTTATGGAAGGACTAATAGTAAGCCAAGTAGGGAATCTGAATTTCTCCTGTTGGCCCTGGAATTATCTAGAGATAATGTCTAAGAGTTACCTAACCTACTCTAAATTTACTTTTTAAAATTCTGCCTCTCAGAAGCTGGAGTGATAAATATCTCTGCCCGCTTTAATCTGATTTTTCCGTAAGAATCATACACAATTCATGTAGTCATATGCCTATGTTATGAAAGGCCTCAGAGACTTCTCCAAGTTCTTGGGAAACGATCCTTACTGCCTTGTTTCCATTCTTCTGTTCTTGCCTACCATCATCTGTCGTCTTTGCATGGCCGTTTTCCTTCCTCACATGCATGCTGTCTTTGCATACGTACACAGGTGACCCACACTGATTCAATACCAAGGCTTCTGTGAGATTTCCAGCCCCCTCCCTCTCCAGCTCTCTTTCCAGTGGCTCTGTTTCTTTCCCCACCACTCCAATTCCCCCACTAGAGTTAGCTCAGGATCTGCCTGGTTAGAATCACCTACTCTCTTCACCTCATCTTCAGTCTTCACCAAGGCCAATCAGGACATTTAAGGGGAGTACAGGGTTTGGAGCCTAGGCAATGTGTGAGAACTGAAATATTGGGGCTTGTAGAAGCTGTGTAACCTTCTGCCACCTGGAGCATCCTTACTTCTGTTCCCTTATTCTAAAATGGAAAGAATTGCGACTACGCCTCGGAAATGAGTGGAAACATATAAGATGATTGTAGCAGGGTCTAATGAAGTTATTGCCCACGTTAGATTTATTAGTGGGGAAAGGCATGCAGGGCTATGTTTTCTGGTGAGTTTTAACTCCTATTCCTGAGTGGCCTGATTTTCTTTTTTCTCTTCTCTTCTCCTCTTTCTCTTTTCTTCTTTTTTCCCTTCCCTTCCTTCCTTCCTTTATTTTATTTATTTACTTATTTATTTATGTTTTTTTAAGGCAGGTTTTCTTTGTGTAGCCTTGATTGTCCTAGAACTAGCTCTGTAGACCAGGCTGGCCTCAAACTCATGAGGATCTGTGTGCCTCTGCCTCCCCAGTGCTGTGATTATGATCTCTTCTCTATGGTTAAACAAGTGTGATGTCTTCGTTGACTATGGTCTCATTTCCCCGCTCTTTCATTGCTATCCGTATGTTTTAGCCCCTACCTACACTAATCTTAGGAGAGACCCTTTCCCATTCTTGCATCGCCACGGGCTTTTTGCCAAGGGCTCTATGTAGCTCCCTCATCGTGACTGAAAGTCATCACCACTGAAAAGCAATTAGAAGTTCTGTGGCTCTGCAAAGCGTGGTATTCATTTCTCTTTTCTTTGATCCAATGAAGTAGCGGCCATGTTTATGTTCTATTCTGCATAATAGAACTTGGAACAGGACTTGGAAATGGCAAGTGGCATGAGAGGTTGATGGGTGTGATGGAACTTTACTAACCAAATAAGATCCAAGGACGTGTTTATTACTGGCGTTTCTTGTTTTAAAACTAGGGATGCTGAGACATTTTCTAAGTAAGGCAGATGACAGTGAAGCAGAGTGAGAAGAATGGTGGGAGACGAGGTGTGGCTCACGGCTCTTTTCAGTCTTCTCTTTGCTCCGGTTCTTGGGCTTGTAGAAGGAAGAGTCGGGCTTTCACTATTCCTGTTTCTCTGAGTTGGTAATCCATTGCTGGAACTGCAGAATTTAAATGAAAACTCAAGAAAGTTTGTAGATTCATTGTAATATGTTTATTGGGGCAATAACTACCTTATTGAATTGAAGCTTTTTGTCACTATAAGAAAATATCTGAGACAAGGAGAGAGAGAGAGAGAAAGAGAGAGAGCGTGAATGCCTTAGGCCAGGGAGGACATTGGATGTCCTGTCTTAACTCTCCCTGCCTTATTTCTTTGGGAATGCCTTTCTTACTGCACCTGGAGTTAGGCTGGCAGTGACCAAGTCCCAGCCATTCTTCTGGTTCTTCCCTCACATATCTGGAGACATAGATGCTTTTGTCCTTGCTTGGCTTTTTCCCTGAGTGCTAAGGATTCAACCTCAGGTCCTCAAGCTCTGTTATCTGAGGAGCCATCTGTCTGCCTCCTGAGGCAGGATAATGTTTTTGTTTATTTGAAACAGGGTCTCACTATATAGCTCTTGGATGGCTTTGAAGTCATTGTGTAGACCAGGCTGGTCTTGAACTCAGAAATCTGCCTGCCTGTCCCTCTAGAATACTGGGGTTAAAGACATGTACTACCTCATCTGGCAGGTTATTGTGTTTAAGAATAAAGATCTTTGGCTCATGGGCAAAGGCATGATGCTGGCATCACCTTTATTCTGGTGATTGCTTTCTTTCTGGAAGAATCTTAAGTTGGTACAAGGTCTCAAAAAACAAAAGGCAGAGAGAGCGATGATCTCTGTCTACTGTCTACAAGTATGGTTTCTATCCTTCTTATACAGGCACCAGGATTCAGTGGTTGATCTTGCGTGTGTCCACACTCATGACTTTAAGTAATCCTAATCACTGCCCAGAGGTTGCACCTCTAAATATTGCTGTTGGAATGTTCCCATCTTCCAAATATCATCAATTTATGACTTTAGGGAAAACTTCCTGTACGAAGTCTGAGGGATAAGCCCCATTTAAAGTGTAGTATCAGCCTCATTTTGAAAAGGTCCCCATCGCTCCTTGTTATCAGCATGCCTTAGGATGCCTTAAGATTGTCTTATACTTCTATTTGCTAACAGCAACACTGCATGTATGAAGATTAAATGTGCTTATAACATATTTATTGAGAACATGGACTTAGAAATGGAACTATAAGAAGGGAGAGATATTTAAAAAGGAGTAGGGAGGGGGTGTAATTCTTTTGTCATGAGTTCCCTGGCAGGCAGGGGACAGCAGCCAGTCCCAGGCAGGGCAGGTGCATGAGACCACGCCAGCATGTCTCCATGTGGCTGCAGGTCCCCGGCAGCATTCGGGTGGCTAGCCGCCACTAGCCACGTGGCGGCTGAGGGCGGGTGAGAGACAAGACATAGACCATGCAGAGTAAAGTTGAACATTTATTAGGTGGGTAATTGAGGGGAAGGAAAAGGGGGAGGGAGAGAGAGAGAGAGAGAGAGAGAGAGAGAGAGAGAGAAGAGAGAGAGAAAAGAGAAAAGGGGAGAGGAAGAGAGAGGGAGTCAGCAGCTGCCTCTCCGAGAGAGAGTGGACAGAGAGAGAGAGTGAGAGCAAGGCTAAGGCTGGAAGCTAGAAGGGAGTGTGCGTGGCTTGTCTCTTAAAGAGACAGAACATTACATTCCCACCTCTTTTTTATAATAAAAAGTGGGAGATTAGACATCACCAGTGAAAGAAATTGGGTCGATGAATTCTGAAGGCTTCTTTCTGCTTATTGGCAGGTGTTGTCTTTGGGGGGAACTGGAGAAGGCTGGGTGCTGGCCACATCCTGGCATGGTTGGTCTCTTTGCTCCTGTCTGGTGTTTGTGGCATGGAAATGTCTGGTGTCTCTTACACCTGATTGAGGTATTGGCAGAACAGAGGACAAAGTTAAATTAAGGAAAGAAAAAAAAATTAAGTCCAGGGAATCTGTTTTAAGATGGATCCTTTAATTCAGCTCCCTGGAACTCACAAGAATTCTTTGGGTTTGTGAAGACAGAAGTTTTAGACATATACATTGCATAAACAGTAGCATATTTATGTCAGAATGACTGTGACAGATATTTTTGCACAATTAAAAGTATTTTTAAGACTATGGAAGGCAGCATGAGAGAGAAATTTGATCTGAAATTTGTTTGGTGAGGTTGTTCTTTTAAATGGACAAAACTTCTCAGCTATCAAACTGCATCCGAGATCTTTGAGAAGGACAAAATTTTACTTGAGTTACTGATTAAAAAATGACAGAGAACTTACTTGGTTGGCACCTAGAGCTACTCCTCAAGGTCCTTCATGGTCGCTGAAGGTCACATTTGCCTTTTGCTATTTAGCGCAGGGCCTGCCAGGCTCCAGAAGATCCTGTGGGCTAAGAAATCTGTAGGAAGACAAGCCTACCGTGGCCTGAGCAGCTGGGCTGTTGATTCCAGTGATTCTGTCCACATCTGGAGATTTTCAGTTTTGATGAATGGCAGTTTTGCCCAATGTTCAGCACTTGGCAGTTGCAGAGAATTGCGGATGGACGTTGTTCTGTGCCCATTTGTCTTCTGTCTTCTTTGGAGGAAGTAGAGTGCTGCTGCTAGGAGCCAACCTGTCTCTTTTAGTTATGAAAAGTTTTTAAATAAATGCCATATTTCCCAGATCTCTGAGTAGTTGAGGGCTGTTTATTAAGTGTAACTACAGTTTAGAATCTGCCTGGAGAGCTGGGTCTGAGCTTGACCGCATTGGCTCTCAACTTAACAGGTAAGATTTACACTTGTAAAATTACAGAAAGAAGCAAAAAACTGCTTGCAATAGAAGGGTAATGGCAGAACTGACAATAGTAGAGAACAGCTTAATATATTTTGCAAGAAACTTAAAAGCACATACCAGTTTAAAACATGAGACGTATTGTTTTTATAGTCTGAAATGAGATGTAATGAACAATTATAACATTAAGCATAGTTGTATTTAAATTACATGTATGATCTCACACACACAGAGTGAACAGGAATTGGGCAAAGTGGATGGCCCTACCAATGGCATGCCACTGTATAAAACACATATGCAACAGAGTCAGCAAGAGGAATTTAGAGACAAAAACATAAGTAAACTGGGGGACAAGGCAGGGTATACTTCAGTAAAGATGGGAGAACCTGATCACCTGACCTGGCTAGGTGGTAAGGTAAGAAAGTTAACACTGGAAAACCAGGTACGGGATACCTCAGTAAAGATGGTGGAACTTGGTCACCTGACCTGGCTCTCAGCCAAGATGGCAATGAAGTCACCTGACCCCAACCCCAGTGAAAATGGCGCAGTCACATGTTGTATGGAAAAGTCACAATTTCTGAGATGCAGGGATTTTTAAGCTTAATAAGAGAGACCTAGAGGTGTGATCCGCCCTGTGGCTGAGCCGCACTGCCACAAGCCGCGGAGAGGAGCAAAAGGCTGGAACCGAAAAAACTGCACCATGCCACAGCTGGACTTGAAAAAAAAAGCTGGGGGATGGACGTGGATAGCTGCTACCAAAGGCAGAAATTGTGTAAACCCGCGAAACACAACTAAGCATGCACAGTGAGGCGTCCCTCGACTGTGGGCAGGGTGTGAATCAGCGCGACCTTCGCAAGCCTCATGGGGATCTGGTGGGGGTGACTGGAAACCAGAGAGGCCAGAGGCCACTCTGAGAGGCCTTTTACAGTGAGGGAAAAAAAAGGAAAAGAAATGGAAAAAAAGAGAAAGAAGAATCTGTCAAATGTACCGCACAGAATGTACTGTGCTAGCGGGCTGACTGACCCTGGGTCAGTCCAAACACGATTTTAGCTGAGGGAAGCAACCATAGCAGAATGGGGGAGACTCACCCATGGAAGCTGGGAAGCCAGTTGTGGGAGTAGGACAAAAAACCTGGTTAAGGATCCCAAGTGGAGTGGGAGAGCCTATCCAAGTCATGGCACCAAATGTAATGCTTTTGTCATGAGTTCCCTGGCAGGCAGGGGACAGCAGCCAGTCCCAGGCAGGGCAGGTACACGAGACCATGCTGGCATGTCTCCATGTGGCTGCAGGTCCCTGGCAGGGTTCGGGTGGCTAGCCGCCACTAGCCACGTGGCGGCTGAGGGCGGGTGAGAGACAAGACATAGACCATGCAGAGTAAAGTTGAACATTTATTAGGTGGGTAATTGAGGGGAAGGAAAAAGGGGAGAAGGGGAAGAGAGAGAGAAAGAGAGAGAGAGAGAAAAGAAAAACGGGGAGAGGAAGAGAGAGGGAGTCAGCAGCTGCCTCTCTGAGAGAGAGGGGACAGAGAGAGAGTGAAAGCAAAGCTAAGGCTGGAAGCTGGAAGGGATTGGGCGTGGCTTGTCTCTTAAAGAGACAGAACATTACAGGGGGACCATCAGAAGATACTGGAACATATTTGATATAAAAGCAGCAAGGAGGGCTTGGGGGATGGTAAGAAAGGGGCTAGTAAGAGAGCAGGAGGGGGCAAGGGTAGGCAGTACTTTATAAACTAATTTAAAATTAATTTAACAAGTTGATTTTAGTTTGTTTTTATGTAAAATCTCATTGTGTGGCTCTGGCTAGTCTAGAACTCACTAGGTAACCAGGCTGGCATTGAACTCACAGAGCTTTTTACTTCTAAGTTCTATGTGGGTCTAGGGGATTAAGCTGAGGTTATCAGGCATGGTCGCTCTTTTAATTCATTTAAAAATGCCATGAAGAGAAATCACACCATGCAGCAAGGATCACCTAAGAGGGTTATTGGAAGAGGAGTGAGAAGGGGCAGAGAAAAGGACAGGGAGGGGGCAGAGACTGGTCACTGGGGACAAGAGTGGTGGGAGAGAGAGGGGGACAGAAAGAGAAAAAGGGAGAAAAGAGAAAGAGAGGGAAGTGGGTAGGCCCATCTTTTAAAAGGGAACTTAGCAAATGTGCAGGAGGTGGGTGCTCTTAGTGGCTGCAGCTGAGGACGTATCCTACAGGACCCCAAGGGTAGGTAGGCCAGTGCAGATGCCTGAATACTAACAGTAGCAGACATCTTTATCTGCTGAACTATCTTTCAAGCCGTTATCTTAGGATTCTTAATCACACCAACAAAATCTCTGGTTGTGGAAAGTAATTTTTACAAATTTAAGTGATTAAGATATGAACAAGTTAGGACCAGGGACAGTATTTTGCCTCACAGATCAGCTTGGAGCATCTCAGAATTATTCTCTATATTTACATGCTTCTATTACAAATTTGCTTTGTAAATTTCACTGTTTTTACATTATTATGTTCCTCTATATGTCAACCAGCCTCAGATCCCAATCCTGTTATCACCCGCTCCCATCTTAGCAGTTAGAACCTACGTGCTTCCTTCTTGCAGAAACCCATTAATAACTATTCTCTCATATGTATACCTGATTCTCTACGAAAGCACACTGATAGAAACAAACCCAACTTTTAATTTCATAAGCCCCTTCTCTGGCTTAAAGGATAAGCATTTAATCTGATATACTATTTTCAGCTCAAACAGTGTTCTTTGATGGTGTTTACTTCACCAGTCCTATGTGGTTTTGACCCCTTTCTGTTCAATTTAACAGTAGTTTCATCTCAAAGATCTGCAATTATCTATATTGGATTGCAAATAGTCAATTCCATAGAGTTGGAATTTTCTTTGGGCTGCCAAACAGCTCCCAAATAAAGACATGGAAACATTATTAATTATGAATGCTTGGCCTTAGCTTAGGCTTGTTTCACTAGCTCTTTTAACTTAATTTAGCTGGTTTCTATTTATCTATGTTTTGCCTCGGGCCTTTTTACCTTTCTTTCGTTCTGTATGTCCTACCTTCCTTCTTCCTCCATGTCTGGCTGACTGACCCCTCTTGTCTCCCTGATGTCTCTTCTGCTTTTCCCTTTCTTCCCTGAGCCTAAATTTCTCATCCTATGTACTCTCCCTGCCCAGAAGTTCCTCCTATACCTCCTCCTTTGCTATTGGTCATTCAGCTTTTCATTAGACCAATCAGGTGCCTTAGGCAGGCAAGGTGAAACAGCAACACATCTTCACATAGGTAAACAAATGTTCTGCAGTGAATTGGGTTTTGAGTCCGAAATATAAGGTAGCACACTCTGTCATCCAGCTCAACGGTCCTGAAACATTCCCATGGATAATTCTGGGGTACTTCTGGAAGTTTCTAGTGTAAAAGAGCTCTTCCCCTTTTACATTCATGCCTATCTCACTGTAAAATCACCTAATGTAATTTTGTAAACATGAATGTGTTTCCTTCCTTCCTTCTTTTTTTTTTTGTACTCTTCTCATCAGGAGAGAGCTTCATTTCTAACAGCTGAACTTTCTATTGTGCCTGGCCTGCTGTCAAGCTCTCTTAACTCTAAGTGAAACAGTGGGATGGGAAGTGTCAGAAATGCTGTACCTTTTCACACCCTTATTGAGTCATTTATGAGGAAGATGCTGAATACTTATTCAATCCCAAATCTTCCACCTCCTACCTAGCTGTCTACTTACTTCTGCTAACAGGACAATGAAAAGACCCATCTTGCAAAAGATTCTTTGAGAATGTAGCATCGTGGTGATGGACTAAATTTCTTCAACTTGCACTCCGGAAGAATTTTCTTACTTCTTACTGGAAGAATGTAATTTTTAGACCTTTTCAGTAGGGTGTGGATCACATTACCACTCTTGAAAGCAGCCGCAGTTATTTTAGGGGTAGTTCTGGCAATTCCCATGAAAAAGATATACTGATGAGCCCTGAGGGCTTGACATAGACTGTCACCAGCAGAGTGTGCCTGGTAGGGAGGGCATCAGCTTTGATGTGTTAATTACATGGTACCTCTGTTGCTCTTTCTTAAAGTTTATGTTTATGTATAATCAAGGCAAAAACCATGTCATAACTATCCTTACTGGATATCACAGAGAAGCCAGGACATGCCTCCTCAAATCTTTTTTCTTCAATGAGTAAATAAACCCCAGAAAAATATCCCCCACCCAAGTTCTGGGTCTACATCAAAACTAATTTAAAAGTGTCACACACTGTTGGAGTTAGAAGGGTGTCATCAATGAAGATTTAGAATTTCTGTGCAGTGTCCAATCAGAGCCCGTGAAGATCCTTTGTAATATTCAGGCACTATCTCTTTCTTTCTGAGATGCAAGTACCATTTCTTCACATTTTGAGTTATTAACTTGATAATTTGCACAGGAATCAGTCAGTGACAGTGCCAGTACCCACAATTCCACGTCTCTGCAGATCCATTTGCATTCCAACAATGTTTCGTTGATGATGGAGTTAGTGATGCCAGCTGCATCAATACTCATGACTTGTATCAGGCAGCCTTCATCCCATCCCAAAGCTTCTCTCAAGCACTGTTATCAGGCTTCATTGATGATGTCCAAAAGTATATGTTCCATTCAGAAGATATGGAGAATGTGAGCAAGAATCCATGTGTTTGTCACGTGGAGTTTTTGTCTGATTTCATTATCATAAACAGAGCCAATACACCTATCTACTACAAATGTTTTCTTGAACATTTTAGGTAATGTTCCTGAACTCCTAGATTATTACTTTTCAGTGTTGGCCAGGACCCTGCCATCTTCCCTGATGAGAGAGAAGGACATATACAGGGCTCTGGGAAAAGTAGTTCCTGTAAGGAAATGTGTTTCATATCACTCAAGATCAACCCCAAGAACATGTTGTTATATGTTCTATATGGGCAGGAGGCTCCTGCTGGAAGTGAACCGTTAGGGAATTCCACCTACCAGATTATCCACACCTGCAAAGGCACTGGGGTGACCATGCTGGGTGCCAGTGTGTGAAAGAGTAGTGTGAACCTCATATAGGAAGCATCCCTCCACTGTTCTTGTACTCTAGACCTAAGGCTGTACTGCAGGCAGCACATACCTAGTGCACTCTGCACCACGAACATACTGCTTCAGTCACAAGGTTGGGGCCAATTTCTTTAACTTGGTCATGAGTTTCTCCAGATCATGGTACCAACAGTGTTCTTTGCAGCTCAGTAAACCAAAATGCACAACGAAGAGCATTCCTTTGCTGGAACTGCGTATGAGCTGCAGAACTTCAAAACCAAGGCCTTGTTACAATTTCTGTAAGATGAACCATTCAAGATGACTGCATAGAAAGAACTCAGTGCTTCAGGTCAACTTCATATTCGAGAGAGGTGAGTTAAGTAGCTTAGAGGTTTGGAAAACACCTTTAAGAGGTTAGCAACAGCGGTTCTATGGATTCTGGCCCAAGGTCAGAGAATCTGGGCTTTACGGTGTAGTGACTTCTGCTTGCTAGGTAAGCCTGAGACTTTGGAGAAAAAATAAATGTGCTGCATCTTAAGAGTAGGGGGTTTCTTGAAGTGCTTCTAGAGGTTAATAACTTCCAGTAATAACAGGGATGTGAGTGGAAGTGGGGCTGTTAGGCAGGTTATTTGTGTGTAAATTCTTATTTAATTCAGTACTAGCTATCTGGTCACATTTTTGTCTCTGTTCCATGCATTATCAGTTCATCAAACACCAGTGCAGTGTGAGCCTTCAGGGGACTCAAGAGCAATGCAACAACAATGCAGTGTGAGCCTTCAGGGTACTCAACAGCAATGCAACAGCAAGGCAGTGTGAGCCTTCAGGGTACTCAACAGCAATGCAGTGTGAGCCTTCAGGGTACTCAACAGCAATGCAGTGTGAGCCTTCAGGGCGCTCAACAGGGACAACTTAGTCATTAGACACTAAAGTCCCAGAAAACCATCCTATTTGCTTGTATAAGAGCAAAACAAGGCAAAAGTCCCAAGAACTTTTTAAATTCAAAAAAATTGTTTTGATATATGACATTAATCTGCTTGTCTTTATATAAATATTGTTTTGTGATATGACCTACATGGTCATTAACTTATACATACATGCATACATAGAGAAAAGAATTCACAAGAGTTAAAGAAGTCAGAGCTGGGGACACAATAATTCAACTGGATCAGCAGCACTGAAGTTCGGGGAAGGGACGTAGCAGGAGGAAGACTTGACTTTAACAGAATGGGAAAGTTTAAGAAAATGCTAATGAATGTAAGAAGTTACATGAAAATATAATACTTTCCTCCAACAGCCTAGAGCCCATGGGCTTATGGTTAGCAAGTGTGGGGTGTGTCTCTACAAAGCAGTAATGTGTTGGAGGTGATGGTCTCATTTCATCAAGAGGGACATCCAGCTCACCAGGCTTTTCGCCTTTTATCGTTATAATTGATACAGATGATAATCCAAGGATGTTATGAATAGCTATTAAAGTCAACCACTGGTAGAGATTAAATTTTGATACTGGCTGCTTTGAAATGTAAGCACGTCATCTGAAAGTGTTCTTAAAATAATTTTGAAATGTGTATTAATGGGCATGTGATTTGCAAACTGGCTCCATGTCTGTGATTACTTCCAGGTTCTTCAAATGATCGAGATCAACAGTAATCCTTGCATACTGTGGTTGAACTTTGAGTACTGGAATAGACATTTTCAAGTGAGGTCCTTTAAATGCCTTCCAGGGTTATGATCCCATCATCTTTCAACCAATCCCACTAAGGCTAACTCTCTCTCTGTCTCTGTCTCTCTCTCTGTGTATGTATGTTCTTACTATTAAAAATAACAATAATATGGGCTGGGAGATTGGGAGATGTCTTGGCAAATAAGAATGCTTCCTATATGAACATGAGGACCTGTGTTGGAATCCCAACATCCTTATATAAAGGCAGGTATATGTGTCTGTAACCTGAGGATTGCGGTATGGGGAGGAGTATAGATATGGCTTTTGAGGGACTTGCTGGCTGCCAGTGTAGTTCATAGTGTAGTGATAAATCCTGTCTCCTGAGAGTAAGATGGAGAGTGGTACAATAGGGCATTTGATGCTTTCTGAGGCCTCCCCATGTGTGTACAGCTATGTACCCATGCACATGAGAACACACACACACACACTTTAAAAAAAAAAAACTTAAGAAAGACAAGAACCTCTGTGCATTTGTCTACCCTAACAGGCACTGATAGCAATATACATGCTTCATTTATTTGAATTGCCTTTGGTAAAACCCAAATTTCCTTCAAACCATGGAAGCTTATTTACGTTTTACTTCATGAAAGCAGGCACTCAGCTTAAGATATGTATTTTACTCAACAAGCCTTTTTTCCTGAACACTTACTACAGTGCCAGACACTTATCCTCAATGGATTCACAGTTTAGGGGAGACATACGGAAGAGAACTGATGCTCATAATTATTGTTGAGCTTGTAACTGGGCCCTCTGCCTAAAGCTTGGTTTGAATGTTGAGACTTCTGACTTCACATGCCCACTGACAAGTTGTGAAGAGACTCATGACTTCCAAAATCTAGACCTTGGAGGTAAAAGGAGCAGGGGGCTTGGGAATGTTTGAAATGTGTTGATCAGGCACAGAAATCACCTGGAGTTTGCAATGTGCTTACAGTCAGCGTTCCTGGAAGGAGACCCGGGAGTGGTTTGAATCTGGTCGAAAGAAGAAACGTCTGGGCATTCTTATCATCTTGTCTTGATCTGCAGCCGAAGGGACAAGGAAAGACTGAGGTTTCATAGCTCAGTTGTCACATACATGCTTACCAAACATACCCACCAAGGAAACAAAAGGGGAGCCAGGGTGCCGGGAGATCTGCAAAACGTAATTGTCAACTGCTGTGGGGAAAGGTTATTGAACTATTGCTCATCTTAACACAGTTGCAAAGGTTTTCTTGGAGAAAAGGGCTCCTCAGGAGGCTCAGAAAAGAGATTCAAGTTAATAGGTAAGTGGTACCTAAGTCTATACTCCTGGTAGGGAACATATATAGTCCAGCCATTAGGGGACTTTGGGGTATAGGGTCAGAACTTTGCTATGAGTGTGAAGGAGACTCATTGCAAGGTATTACTTAGATTTACATTTTAGGAGGTGACTATTCAGAATGCTACCTAAAGACTGATGAGAATGAAAATAAGTAATCCTTCTGAAAAGTGATGGAGTTGTTTACTTAACCTCCTGCTAACCACAATTTTAGATTTAAACTGAAAAAGCAATAATTTATTTTCAGTAGTATTTTAATGTGCTTCTAAGAGTGTGTGCTAATAGCTGGGGAAGGATATATATATAGAGAGAGAGAAGAGAGAGAGAGAGAGAGAGAGAGAGAGAGAGAGAGAGAGAGAGAGAGAACCAGGAAAAACACAAACAAAAGCTCTGAGTGCTTTAAGTATTTGTAACCCTCCTCTTAGCGAGAATTTCTGAGCCAAGAGCCTAAGGCTCCAAGAGCAGATCTCCCACTCAGGTGTAGCAGGGACTCTGTGTGGAGTTAGAACTAAGAACAGCAGCACAGGGCAGTAGGGGTACCCCAGAAAGGTCTGCTCCCCGTGGGTGGGAAGAGAGACTTAGTCTAAGTTGTTAAGAATTGTTCATTTTAGCAAGAGCAGAAAAAAAAAACAACAAAAACATAATGCACAGAAAGTGTCGTAGAAAGAGAACTGAAATTCCCAAGAGAGGCTGGTCCCCAAAGGGGAGCCAAGGAAACCAAACCCTCACGTGCCTGTCAGGCTAGCCTCCCTGTCTCTCATTCTGACGTGAGAACTAAGAACTCAACACTTGAGAACAGGAGACCAGCACTAATCAGATATTTGTAATCTGTGGCCGCTGTTTCCTAACCAGGTTCCTTGGCGGCTTTCTCAGCCAGGGGGCTTTGTCTGTTCCTCCGCATTGCAGGTAGCTCTCCTGGAAATCCTAGTGTGACATTGGAATCAGCTGCCATCCAACCATGGCCTGGGCTGCTGGAGGCAAGAGAAAAGATTCATAGAAGTTGGAACTGGTCTGCTGAGCAAAGGCTCCATTCTCAAAGCGGGAGGTTAGAGAGTCGGGGGAGGGGGTTTTGATTAAAGGGAGGAAACCTTCCGTGACCACGGCAACCAGAAGGCCCCCAGAAGCCTGTGGGAGCTTGAGGGACGAGACACGAAGAAGTCCTGTAGATTTGTTACATCAAGATGTTAATGTTTTTAATCAAGGTTCCTAGGTGACCCTTGCGCAATTAACTCACGGTCCAGTTGTCCTATTATGTATCTTCAGCTGATTCTCTTTGTGCTTTTCCCCTCTTTCCCTGACTAGCACTTCTAAATTTGAGAAGTGTTTATGAGCCGCTACATTCAGCATTAATTTAATCCGAGTGCTTAATTCATTTCTTTCTCTTTTGTAACTGATTGAAAAAAAGAAAGGGAGGCAGCTATTTCAATCAAGGTTTTATCCTCTCAAGAGAAAGGGGATAATTTAAATATGTGGGGCACAGTATTTCTAAAACCTGGGCAAATAGCCTAATAAAATAATTCTGAGCATATGAGTGCATTCACGTTTCATGCCCCTTGCCAGGTGCAGCCCATGGGAGCTGAATAGCGTCTCGGATCAGTGCTCACTCAAGTGATGATAGGCAAACGATTATGAGGCGCTCTTTTAGGAAATTAGAATTTCAAGAGCATAATTCTGAATATAGCTCTTCATAATTTCCGGAACCATGGCTAGCATTGAACAAACTTAAAAATGAAGTAAATGCATTTTAATTAACCACACAGGTCAATATCAGACAATCTTTGAATTGGACATAGAAGTAGAGAAGAAATGGATAAGAACGTATTTAATAATTAGGTACTAACTACAGACTGAAACACACATTTTTAAAATTTACCTTGCTGTTTGACATTGTTTTTATACTGTGTTCTCATGCGCTCAGCTAATTCTAGTCAAAAAGTATGAGAGATCTTAGTTCGCTGGCTGATGTGGCTAATTGCATGTCATTGGTTATTCATCTGGGAAAGCACGCTTCATTTATAGAGTAGGGTGTTCTGACATGACCAGCACATGACATTCAAGTATTCATAGAAAATTGATAACTACTTACTGGCTAGCACCGCTGAGAGTACCAAGCTGCCCCACCAGTGTGAATTTACAAAGCCAGGACCTTTGGCCGAATTTCTAAAGGCTAAGTTTTTTTAGAGGAAAAAAACACTCGGCCACAGTGGCAGTGTGCTTAAAATGGGAAGAAATCTGAGGAAGCCCATAGTCCTTCATTCAGAAGGTCTAGGGTAAAATGATGGTGAATGCTGGATCTAAGATAAATTTCTTTAGATACTTATTTTACAGCAATTAGATTTTGTCTGCTATAGAACAAAACAGGAAGGAGAGATTTAAGAATATGGAACCATGAAAATGGAATAATTTAATAGATAATGAAATAAAATGGTTGCAATGGTCTGTCTTCTCGGTCTTCCACAGGAGCAGAAAGAGAAAGGTATCTAGAAGCCTTTGATTTAGCTTGTACATCATAGGTCAGGAATTCAGACAGGGGCTGGAGAGGTGGCTCAGCAACTACAAGCACTTGTTAATCTTGGTTCTGGGTTTGGTTCCCAGCACCCATTCGGTGGCTCTCAGTCATCTGCAACCCAAGTTCCGGAGGATCTGGTACCCTCTTCTTGTGAATGTGCCTCTGTAGGAACCAGGCACATTCACACATACTACACATATGTAATGCAGGCACACACACACACACACACACACACACACACACACACACACAAACAAGCAAAAAACAAAAAAAACGACAAAAAATACCCTGTCAAAAATATATAGTCTCTGTAGAAACACATAAAACGACACATGGCAAGTAGCACATAAGTAGGTGTACTCATTCTTGAGGGTGCTGAGAACATAGGAATAATGAGAAGCAGGGAGTGTTAGGTGTTAGTAATAAGTGGTCAGTGACTTACAGACTCTAAGTGGAGCGGCTTCATGGCGAAGCGGCAGAGAAGGTGGTGGAACAGAATTTCAGTGCCTCTCTAGGCTTCAGAGGAGTTAAAAATATCTTGACACTTCCAAAGACATGCTTTTCTGACTAAATTTACCCCATGTGTATAATTATACCACCCTGGAAATATTTACTATTCACTATATTTTTTATTGTGCTTCTCCTCTAACTGCTAGTTGTGGAATCAGAAATTTCATCAAAGCAAACTGCGGATTTCATCCACCTTAGTGCTTTCTGCCATGCAGAGCAATTTGACCCAGAATGAGTCAAGCACTAGGTCTTGGTCTCTCGTGATGAGTTTGTGCCTTTTTCCGAGGTTCCCAGGACCTCTGTGGAGTTATTCTCAGCTCTAGTTTATAATTTAGAGCTTTTCCATGAACAACACTGTTCACTTTGGAAACCGACAGAGCAGATTTTATCAGGGAGTAACACTATGCTAATTATTACTATTACTATTATTTTGGGATACATCAGCCCTTGTTGAATAAGCCCAGGGCTCAAGCCAAACATAAGACACAGACACGGGTACACAAATGCACATGTATCCACACATGTAGCCATCCACACACAAGACACACACATATGTACTTACACATATAGACATACACACAGACACACAGAGAGATGTATCCACATGTGTAGACATACACACACACACGTACTCACATGTATAGACATATACACAGACACGAACACACATACAGATATACCCACATGTGTAGACATACACACACATACATACACACACACACACGCTTTAAAAATAGTCTTTAAAGTGAGAAAGAAAACATGTCTGATTTCATCATTCTTTACTCCCTCTTCCCACTCAACACATTTTTTTTAACCTTTTCTTGTTTCCTGTGGAAACAGTGCTAGGCTTCAAAGCTTGTTTCTTCTTGTGTGTATGCATGCCATACATTTCTAATCCAAAAGTTTCCATACTCTCAGAGGAACAAAGAGGTAGAACCAGTGCAAAGAATCTCCAGTGGCCGGCCAAAGTTGGGCAAAGACTTCTGCTGCTGTAACCAATGCCCTGTTGTCTGCTTGAGATAGAGCCAAGAAAGGACATGTTCGTTTGGGATGAACCCCCAGGGTTATCAGAAAAACCCAACAGCAAAGACTCTAAATCTGACACTCACAGATTTTACAAAAGAGTCAAAAAAGAACACAATGTGATCCTGTTCTGGTAATCTTAGCCTTGCCCAGGAACCAGCTTGCCTGGCTGGTTTTGTGGATGCCAGCATAACATGACACAGATTTAAAGGATCTCCAGAACTGGGACTGGGGTGTGGTCGGTTACCAGCCAAGAAGAGTGGCATTTGGTTTGTCGAAGGCTGATAACAAGAAACTCAGAGTTTTTACTTTCTTCTGTCTAAAGTATCTGGGGACAGAATAAAATGGCTTGAAATTTCATACATTAAATATACCTCGTTTTGTGGGGATGAAATCCACACTGCATTAAATAACTTATTCCCTAATAGTTTATATTCTACTAGGTGCACACCCATCTTTGTCAAGGTTTATGAATGGAGCAGGAAATGCTCTGCAACAAAACTAGAAGGGAGGGAATAGGCAGGCACAAGAGCCAACAGCATGTGAATTAGCAAGCTCACTCTAATTCTAAGTTATGTAACATTACATGTAAACAGTAGAAGATAAAAAGCCAAATAGATAAGCAGAAAATAGTAAAAATTGTATTTTAGTTAGTAACAGAATCGTTTGTTTGAGATATAGATGAAAACATCAGCTGAGGAACCAACATTTGGGGTGAAGAGTGCTTGGTTCTAGGGCACATTATGGAAAAAGCTGGATTTCAGGTTGTGTTTGAAGGGAATGGCTATTAAAAGACTATCAATTCTTTACCGCACACCAACTCAGTTAGCTATATTTTGGATTAAGAATTTTATAGGCAAAATCGAGTTGCACAAGAAAAAGAGTGAGTGGTCATGAAGGGCTTTGCTGGGCTGGAGCAAAGACTCATGAGCTAAGGTCACTGGCTGCTTTTGCAGAGGACCTGGGTTCAGTTCCCAGCACTCAGACAGGAGCTCAGTGTAGTGATATTTTGTTTTGTTCTAACAAATAAACTTTGCTTGAAGATCAGAGTGCAGAGCTAAGCCACTAGAGGCCAGGGAGTGGTGGTACACACCTTTAAGCCCAGCATTTGCAAACTGGGCAATGCTGGTACATGCCTTTAACCCCAGCACTAGAGAGGTGGAGACAGGAATGATATGGTTGGGCAGAGAGAGGACTATAAAGCAAAAGGAGACAGTGGAGTGTGAGGTTTGGTGGAGGCAGTTGCAGTCTGAGGTTTTCTGGAGACAGATGGAGTTTGGAGATGCAGTCTGAGGACAGGATTGCCCCTTTGGTCTGAGCATTGGTAGAGGTTAAAGACCTCTCTAGTGGCTGGCCTCTTCAATTCTCTGATCTTCAACATTAACCCCTATATCTGACACTGTGTTTTTATTATTAAGAACAACTGGAATTCATGCTATATCTGGCACCCAACTTATGGGGTACAAATTCATGAAAAAGCCATTTGCCTGTGACTTTGCCGCCACCGGCATAGGCTAGATCTACACACAATCAGATTCACTGCCCTACCAGCTAGGTTTCTCTTTCTTCTCTCCAGGTGGGCTTTGGACCCTCTTCTTGGGCTCTTGCCCAACTAGGCAGCTACCTTGAAATCTGGTCAGGTTTTTACTGTTCTATGCAGCAGCAGTCAGTTTCATGTCTTCATATCATCATTGACAGATTTGGTGATAAAAATAGGACTTCTTAAAGGGAGAAATTAGTTAAAAGAAAGAGTTTTTTTCCTACATTGAAAAATGGGAAACACAAATATGATAGAGAAAGTTAGGTCTCTGTCTGATTACATAATGCATGATTTAAAAATGGAACAATTAAATGAAGGGATAATCAACTTAGCCAGGATTGATATACTGTTAATTATCATTTTGGTAATTCTTGTTATTGTTTTGATAATTCTTGGTTTATCTCTTAAAAAGTTGTTTGGTATGAATGCCAATATACAGGCCGTAGAAAAGCTTAATAAAATAAATGATTGATATTCAAATCCAGACAGAGAAATTTAATGGAGAACCAATTTCAGCATTGCATTATATGGTTAGAAAGGAACAGCCTAAAATTTTCAAATAATCAAACTTAATGTCTCTCCAGTAACCTTACAGGAATTGTCAAATGATAGAGCCTCTGTAAGAGTTGAATGGATTCCTGTGGCAATATTAGGTTCAAGGAAATTTAAGGAAGAGATAGTCTCAAATGCATTCACCATTTGTGAAGCAGATGTAATAGAATTATCCCTAAAGAATCAAAAGACTTTGTTATAGCAGTCTTGCAGCCTGGTCCACAATTACAATGGAGAACCTGGTTGAAAGAAGAGGCTAAGACCAGTAAACAATGGAGTAGAGCTACAGGTATGGAAATCTCCCAAGACCAACTTCTTGGAGAAGGAGATTATGCTAATAGAGAAAGGCAATCCCTAAATGATGACCACAACCTGGCTTTATGTGGTGCAGCAGCTTCAAATGCTTGGGACAGAATGGAAGAAGTAGTAAAGAAGACTGAGTCATTCACTAAAGTCATACAGGGCCCAAAAGAAACCTTCATTGATTTCTTACAAAGAATGACATCAGCAATACATAGGATGATACCAAATTCAGAAGCTAGACAAATAATAACTGAACCTCTGACCTTGGAAAATGATAATTCTCAATGCAAACAGATAGTTAGGCCTTTAAAGACAAAAATCAGTGCCCTTGGAGAAATGGATCCAAGATATAATCAATATTGAATCTCATGACCATGATGATGCTTGGATAGGAGAGGTGATTTCCAGAGGTCTGAGGAAAAATCTAAATGTCAAGTGTGTCAATTGTGGCAAATAAGGTCACCTTAAAAGGGACTGTAAACAAGGCATTCCTAGAAGCAATGCTTTTTCTAAGCATAATCCAAACAGAATTCCCCTCCCTTCTGTATTATGTTGAAGATGTGGCAAAGGCAGACATTGAACTAATGAATGTAGATCAACAAGGGACAGTCAAGGTAATCCTTTGCCATAAGGAAACTCCTTGAGGGCCCACTAGCAGGCCACTGTGCCAAATCTGGTTCAGTTATTTCCTGTCATCTTGGAGGAAACTCCTTCTCAGAGCAACTAATGAAACTAATGCCTATTACAAGAAAATCTACTGCTCTGGACAATAGAACAGTTATAGAAGAGAGAATAAAAACTTCAGGAAAACCATAAAGTGCTGCAGGTTAATGATCTCATACACTGTAAATATTTGTCACTCATATTAGCTTAATAACATGCTGATTGGCCAGTAGCCAGGCAGGAAGTATAGGTGGGGTGACCAGACTAAGAGGATTCCAGGAAAAGGAAAGGCAGAGACACAGTCACCAGACAGACACAGAGGACTCAAGATGAGAAAGCCTTACTGATAAAACGTACCAAACCACATGTCTAAATATAGACAAAAATTATGTGTACATTTAAGTTGTAAGAGCTAGTTAATAATAAGCCTTAGTTAATAGACCAAATAGTTTATAATTAATATAAGCCTCTGTGTGTTTCTTTGGGACTGAATGACTGAGGGACTGTGTGGGACAGAATTTTGGTGAATATTTTGACAAACTTGTACAAATGAACAAAGTTCAAAATTAAAAATGTGAATAAATGGACAAGATCTCCTGAGAAATTTGGGAGCATGAAGGTTGGGGAAGAAGGGAAGGCAGAAGAGGAGGAGGAGTGAAGGGGAGGGTGAGGAGAACTTGAAGGAATAGGATGTTTGAGATGGACAAAGGACAGAGATGAGAGCAAGGAAAGAGAGATCTTGATTGAGGGAGCCTTTATGGGGCTAGCAAGAAACATGGCACCAGAGAAATTCCCAGGAATCCACAAGGATGGCTCCAGCTAAAACCCTAAACAATTGTGGAGTGGGTGCCTGTACTGGCCTTGTCCTGTAGTCAAGTTCATGACTAGCTTAAATGTCATCATAGAACCTTTATCCAGCTACTGATGGAAGCAGATACAGAAATCCATAGTAGAACACTGGGCTAAGTTCCCAAAGTCCAGCTGAAGTGAGGGAGGAACGATAATATGAGCAAAGGGGTTAAGAACATGATGGGGATACTCACTGAAACAGCTTACCTGAGCTAATGGGAGCTCACTGACTCAGGGGAACCAGTATAGGACGAAAGTAGGCCCTCTGAATGTGGGTGGCAGTTGTATGACTAAGGCAGACTGTGGGTCTGATGTGGGATTCCCTTCTGTATGCTGTGAATGTGTTTTGTTGCCATTTTTTAATAAGGAAGATGCTTTTGGCCTATGACAGGGCAGAATAAAACAAGGTGGGAATTCAAAAGTAGAGATAAAAGAGAAAAGTAGGCAGAGTCGAGGAAATGCCATGTAGCTGCTGAAGTAGAAAGATACCCACCCCGGAACTTTGCCAGTAAACCATAAGCTTTGTGGTAAAATACAAAATAATAGGAATGGGTTAATTTAAGATGTAAGAGTTAGTTAATAAGAAGCCTGAGCTAGTAGACTGAGCAATGTTTTTGTTAATAGTTTTTGTGTGATTATTTCGGGTCTGGGCCACTGGGAAATGAATAAGCAGCCTCTGCCTACATGGATCCACTGGCAGTGAGACAATGATTTATTGCTACTGCTCATACTGGCTTTCAGGAACCCATTCTGTTTGGAGGGATACCTTTCTCAGTCTAGATACAATGAAGAGGGCCTTGGTCCTGCCTCAAAGCAATATGCTAGACTTTGGTGACTTCCTTACCCTCTCTGAGGAGTTGATAGGGGTGGGGTGAGGGAAAAGGTGGAGGAAGTGGTAGGAGATTAGGGAACAGGAACTGGGACTGGTATGTAAAATGAGAAAAGATAGTTTCTTTTAAAAGAAAAAATTTAAAAAAAAATACTAACTTTTTGAAGGTCTGGTAGACACAGGTACAGGCATAACAATAATTACATCAGAATCTTGGCATCCAAATTGGCCTCTTCAGGTCAATGCTCATCTTGTAGGGATTGGAACTTCATATCAGGTAAAACAGAGCACAAATGGGTTGAATTTATAGGGTCAGAAAGACAGAGAGAAAAATTAAAGCTGTTTGCAGATAGAACAGCAATGAATTTATGGAGATGTGATTTGTTATAGCAATGGAATACTCAGATTAACACTCCCCTAATCTTAGGGACAAATCATAAATTAACATATGCTCCAGGTAAATATATTACAAGGTATTATAAAGAACAGTTTCTGACCATTCAGGTTGTACAAGAAGAGGTGACAACAGTTGCTGATATTTCAAAGATACTAACAGCCCTACCTATAAAATGGTTGAAAGACAAATCTATATGCATTCTACAATGGCATTTAACAATAGAGAAATTGTAGGCTTTAGAACAACTGGTATAGGAGTAACTAATTGCTCAGGACATTGAAGAATCAACCAGCCATTGGAATTCTCCTCTATTTGTTATTAAAAAGCAATCTGGAAAATAGAAAATGTTAATAGATTTAAGAGCTATTAATAAGGTGATTCAGCCAATCGACCCTCTATAGTCTGGATTTCCTTTGCCTTCTCTATTGCCTAAATGATGGTCTCTTATGGTTATTGATTTAAAAGATTTGTTTCTTTACTATACCATTAAAGAAAAAGACAGAGAAAAATTTGCTTCCACAGTGCCTGCTTATAATAATTTTCAGTCTGCTAAGAGATATTAACGGAAGATTCTCCCACAGGGAATGTTAAATAGCCCTGTCCTGTGCTGATATTTTGTAAGTCAGCCATTGGGAAAAATATGTAAGCAGTTTCCTGAATCTATATTTTACCATTACAGGAATGACATTTTACTATCTGATTCAAATGTAGATACTTCAGAAAGAATGTTTGAAGAGGTAAAGAAAATTTTGCCTTGTTGTGGATTCCAAATTATTCCTGAAAGAAAACAAAAAAGAGATTCTATTAATCATTTAGGCTATAAAATATGTTTAAAAAAAGAAGACCCCAGAAGGCACAAATTAGGAGAGATCAATGGTAGACTCTTAATGGTTTTCAAAGATTACTAGGAGACATTTCTATCTATGGCCCACTATTGGTATAGGTCCTGATGAACTGAGTAATTTGCTCAATACCATATACGGTGACAAGGTCTGAAATAATACTAGGAAATTACCAGCTGAAGTTGAGAGAGGATTGGCTTTGGTGGAAGAGAAATTACAGAAGGCACATGTGGATTGTGTGGATCTAAAACTTAACTGCATTCTGGTCATAT
Organism: Ondatra zibethicus; assembly: GCA_004026605.1. Classification (NCBI taxonomy): domain Eukaryota; kingdom Metazoa; phylum Chordata; class Mammalia; order Rodentia; family Cricetidae; genus Ondatra; species Ondatra zibethicus. The sequence goes on along the minus strand of PVIU01003918.1, from coordinate 20,707 downwards.
TACTCTCCAAATATTTCCCTAAAGGAAATTTAATGCCAAAGGAATATATTATCTTAGAATTTATCTTTTTACCAATAAACTGATTATAAAATTAATATTTTATGTGGAAAAAGTCTCTGAGTTAATTCTAAAAAAAAATGATACTTCATCAATTAGCAGGAAAGACCCAGCAGGAATTGTAATACTATTCACTAATGATGAAATTGACAAATTGTGGGCAGAAAGTGAACCCTGGCAAAGAGTTTGAAGTATTTTTTTGGGAGAGATTAACAACAAATATACCAAAAGTAAGAAAATTTAACTTATAAAGAGAACTAGCTGGATCCTTTCTCATGTTATGGGAAACATCAATATCCAGAGCCCCCACATTCTATACTGATGGAAAAAAAATCAATAAAGGCAGATTACAAATCAGAAAATCTAAGTGAAGTGGATCTAAGACCTTATGATTCTGCTCAAAGGTAAGAATTATATGCTATTCTCATGGTACTAACAGATTTTACAGAATGCCTAAACATAATTATCAATTCACAATATGCAGAAAGAGTTCTTTAACAAATTGAAATCACTGAATATATTATATGATACAGAATTGGCCTTATATTTATTCATTTACAAGAAATAATCAGGAATAGGAATCATCCCATATACATAACACACATCTGATCCCATATGGGCCTGCTAGGTGCTCTAGTATGAGGTAATGCAGAAATTAATAAATTATTTAATGGAATTATGCTGGAGGCCTCAGAATTTCAAAAAAAAACCCATCATGTCAATAGCAAAGGTTTAAAAAAGTAACTTTTTTTTTTAAATCAGGTAGCAACAAGCCAAGGAAATTATAAGGAAATGTCCTACATGCTTTTTATATAATCAAACACCACTACCTGCAGGAAGTATCCCAAAGGGTACTCAAAGGAATGAAATCTGGCAGGTGGATGTGTTCCATTTTGTAGAATTTGGAAAACTAAAATATGTACACTACACCGTTGATACCTTTTTAGGTTTTCAATGGGCAACTGCTTTGAGTTTGGAAAAGGCTGATTTGGTAATCACATATTTGTTAGAAGTTATGGCCATCATGGGTATACCTGTACAAATAAAGACAAACAGTGCCTCAGAATATGTCTTTAAGAAAATTAAACGGTTTTTTTTGCTAATTATAATAAAGCATATTACAGGTATACCACATAATCCTACAGGGCAGGCATTTATAGAAAGATCAAATTGAACTCTAAAGGAGGATAGGTTAAATAAGTGGAAAGGGATGATACATATCCATAGAAATAGATTGCACAATGCTTTATTAACTTTTAATTTTCTAAATGCTAATGAGAAAGGAACAACAGCCAAAGAAAGACATTGTATAATAGGAAAAAAGTATGAAATCAAATCAACTGGTAAATTTTAAAGATACGTTGACCTCAGAATGGAAACCAGAACATGTGTTATACGGAGGAAGGGATTTTGCTTTTGTTTCCACAGGATAAAAAAAGCTATGGGTACCATCAAAATTGATAAAGATTTGATTTGAACAGGAGAGACCTCTTGATTTGAAGAGATGATAGTTCATCAATCAGCATGGCCATTTAATCTAAACTAGCCTATAAAGCTAACATATGCCTTTCATTTGATCAGATATAACTTGCCAAAAGGGAACCACCCCAAAATTAAGGTTGGGGAAGCGTTTTGTTTTACTCTTTTCAGGAGAATAAAGACATCCAGCTAAGGAATCTAAAGACCACTGGACAAACGAAACATCTGAAGAACAAATCATACAGTAAAAAATGTCCCAAGAAAAAGAGTAAATTGGTCTATTGGTATATTACATTTCCAACAGGATAAAATTTCATAAATCTTCTCAAATATTTGTTTCTGCTGTTCTCTACAGACATATAATACAAAAGATCATTTTGTAGTCCTAGTTCAATTAAATATTAAAGTTGGCTTTAGAGTTGGAGTGTGGCTCTCTCCTTCTGTAAACCCAAGTATGTTTATTAAAATAAAATCCCAAATCTCTGTCTCATGTCAGAAGAGCCACCTGATATGGAACAGAAGAAAATCAAAAATTTAAGGACTATTATATTGCCATTAATCTCATAATCTTTTGGTTTTATTTTGACCTTTTAATTGCTTTTCTTCAGGTATAAATATTATCTCAAAATTTCTAAGATTAGCACATATATTTAAAATTTTTGTCATTAAATAATAGTCAAATGGAGTACTAACTAATTCTAGAAAAATGTTTTACCTATCTTCCTGCACATGATATCAGGTTTGAGTCTCTATCAGTTTTCTGCAGTGAACCATTACCATGCTTAACAATGACTTTTGAGGTCTCCAAAAGGAGGATGGGACCCCACAATGAAGATTCCACTGGACTATGATAGCACCACCTAAAGATCAGCTTTGGACTACAAACTGCTCAGGACAATTTCAAGATCAGTAACTGAGATGATGCAGCCACACTGACTCTAGCCAGGACTTGAGACAAGCCCGCACTTTCCCATTACAGAGAGTCTGAACAAATGACACAACTTCCTCTCCCAGGACTTGATGATTAACCCAAATTTTTCTTTTCAGGATCCCCTAAAGATGCTTCACCCTCAGACAGTAGGAAATAAATTTAAGAACATGACACTCACATTCCCAAGAGGTGGGGTATATGTTTTTGTCTTTTATTAGGTTATGGATATTTGTCATTGTTTTGGGGGATTGGTTAAAAGTTGTTATTGGCAATGGTTAGGAAAAAAAATCTAAACAAAGGAGATTAGATTCAAGGTTTTTGTTTTGAAAAGAAAAAAACAGTGATACAGATATAGTAGGATAAAAAGGTAGACTATTGAATCTACTTTTAAAAAGCAACTAAAGTTTTAAATAATTTACATTGGATTGGACTTTTGTATATTGTGTACAAATTTTGTATATTGATACAAATTTAAAATTAATTTTGTAAGAACATACTGTACATACATTTCTACTCTTGTTCAAGGTATTATACCTATACAACTCATTGAACAATATAATGCAAATTTCTAGTTCTTGAAAGTTTTATAACCAACTGTTTAGGATAATAAGGAAATGAAGTTTAGTAATTAGTCACTTATTACAATTGAATTTGTGATCATATTAGGTATGTTTGAAAGGTCAAATGGAGATATATTTTAGATAGATTGTCTTCAAACACCTCAGAGATCTAAAAAATATGACATTTAAGATGTTTTAATAACATAGGTTCATTTTCTTTTTTATGACAGTGAGACATGTCTGCTCCTGGCTGCACCAATTTCCTTCAGAGAAGATGATGGGCATTGAAGAAACTCCTCATGGATTTTACTTTCTTTGTGGAAAAAAGTAAGCTACTGGGAAAAAAAAATATGCTTCTGCTTTGACTGTTTACAGTATGCTGTCCAAACTGGACAAGCAGGATACAAAGGAGAGTGACTGCAAACCTTGTTAAGACAAGGTGAGGCAGTCCTTCAGAAATCCTGCTTCATAGAAAAGTCTGTCAAATATTCTAGGCCTGTAGGTCAAAGATGGATGCCCCAACTCTGAGTGACTATCCAGGCAGCCAGCTGTTTTGTCATTTCTCACATTTTTTTGGAAATAGCTTGGTCATACTTCCTGCTTACTCAGTTAATATTATTTCCTTCTCGGGTCTCTGAGGGAGTTGAAAACTAGATAGTTATAGTTTTCATTGTTTAGTAGATGCAGAAAAGAAACTCACTAAAGCGGTGTAAAGTGTATAAGGTTGAGAGATATCAAAAGATAGTTTTGGAGGGTAATGCAAGTTATGATAGAAAGTATCATAGTTACAAGACTTTGGACTCACCAATATAGGATAGATAACGGAGTATTTTCTCTGAATTTGTCAAATGCAAATGTGCCGGAAGCAAAGACCTGTATTTTGAGATCTGTATTTTGTTTATAGCCATCTTAAGCTCACAAGATAAGTAAAATATTCACCTCTATCCTCTCTGCAGGGTAAATCCCAGGCCTAGGAAATAAACCTGGCGTCTTATCTCCTAGTGAGACCTGTAGGCACCAGGCTTCAGAAAACAATTAGCATTTCCTTTGTTAGTTAACAATTACAGACCCTCAGTATTTACTTATCAGCTAGGGATGTCTCTGGACCTGAATTCCAGCAGACCTGACACCCCTCCCCTACCCCTTGCCCTTTTGCTATATAACAGCTTCTGAGAGTTAATAAAGCATGGTTTGATCAGAAATCCCGTCTTGCTGTCTGTCATTCCTCATGTCTCTTGTGCCCTTCCATTCCTTTTCCTCTTCTAGGTTTATTAGGGACCCCTGTTCATATCCCACTGACTAGACATTGTTGATGTACTTATTGTGTGTATATATTGTATATAGTTATTGTATATATTTTTTCTTATATTAGTTATAATCTTTTTATTTTAACCAAAAAGGGGAAATGTAGTGTTATTTTGTTTGTGTTTTAACAAATAAAGTTTACCTGAAGATCAGAGAGCAGAGCTAAGCCACTAGAGACCAGGGAGTGGTGCCACACACCTTTAATCTCAGCATTTGGGGGTTGGGTAATGGTGGTGCAAGCCTTTAACCCCAGCACTAGGGAGGTGGAGACAGGAGTGATATGGCTGGGTGGAACGAGGAATATAAGGCAGGAGGAGACAGGAGCTCATGGCAGTCTGAGGTTTGGTAGAGACAGATGGAGTCTGGAGATTACAGTCTGAGGACAGGATCACCTCTTTGGTCTGAGCATTGGTAGAGGTAAAGGAACTCTCTAGTATTGGCCTCTCTGTTTCTCTGATCTTCAGAATTAACCCATATATCTGACTCTGGGTTTTTATCATTAAGAACAACTAGAATTTGTACTATAGCTAACAACCTTGGATGTAATGCCTTCTTCTGATATCCGGGGCATCAGGCATGCATGCAATGTAAAAATATAAATGCAGGCAAAACGTTCGCATACCTAAAATAAAATTAAAATCAGAGAGTTTTTGCCTGAATATAATTGGATCTGCATTTCTCCCAGGATTTTTACTAATTCAAAAGAATCTGGGAAGTCTAATATAGAGGGTGGCTCCAGTAAGGATTTAGTGACCAAAGGAGCATGGGTCCTCAGTAACTGTTCCCACACACCCTCCCTCCCTCAGGCAATGGGATGGAAGTGTTAGGTCATTTGAAAAAGATATAGGTAGAAAGTGAGGGAAATATAAGTGATGGGAACATAAATGATGACAATTATTAATAATGATGATAGTGCTGTTGGGAGTCTCATTTCCTTTTATGATACTATTTCTCTATTATCTCCTGCTTGCATGAGGGGCCAGGGGCTGACATCCCCTGTCCTTCTTAACCTCTCTATACCTTACTTTTGAGATAGGGTTTTTCATTGGTCTGGAACTCCCCAGTTAGATTAGACTGACTGAAAAGTGAGACCCAGGGATCTACCCATTTGTCTCTGCCTCACAAATGCTGGGATTATGGGCACACCAGCAGCATACTCAGCATTTTTATGTAGGTTGTAGGGATCTAACACAGGTCCTCACGTATATGTAGCAGGGACTTTACCAATTGAGTCATCTTTCCAGACGTGGTTTTATCTATTATCTTAATTGAGCAAACAAAAATTTAGTAGTGTTGACAAAGATGATATCTCCACTGAGGCTTTAATGAGAGAAATAACTCACAAAAGACAAACTAGAAAGCACATAGCCTGTCACCCTCCATGAAAGAACGTTTGTGGTTATCCCCAAAATTATTCTTTGGAATACAAACCGGAGGAGTCAGTAGAATAATGGCCTCTGTAAGGTTTTCTGCATCCTGATCCCTGTGTCCTATACTGTGGAAATGGTAGCAAAGATGTCAGCTGGAACATAATTAGATTATTTTAGATTACCAGGGTAGACATGGTATAATCAGGAAGTCCCTTACAAGTAGACAAAGGAGCTAGAAGAGATGACATAATGAGCGAAGAAGGTGACCTCATGTTTGTGGCTTTGAAGATAGAAGAAAGGATCATGAACCAAGGGATGTGTAGGGCAACAGAAGCTAAAATGAGCTCTACCCTAGATATCAGAAAAGAATGCTGGTAGCTCAAGGTTTAGCCACTGAAGCAAATGTCAGACATTTACCCATGGAATGTTAGCATTTTTACGTTAAGTCATTAAGTTTGTGGTCATTTATTTCAACAGCAATACAATACTGGTGCTGGAACAAGTTTTAATAAGGGATTTCTAAGATGCTGGTGATGACAATAAAGTGATTAAGAACAAACTGTCCAGTGTTGGGATCATTTGGAGTCCTGGCCTCTATCTGCTCTTCCCTGCTATTGATCTTTACTTTCTGATTTGAGTTACTGAAAGCTGTGTCAAAATTGTTTACCAGCTCTGCTTCACGAGCAGGTGTTGCCTTGCCTTGAGGATCAGAGGATCCTCTGTTTTCACCTATTGGCCCACCTGACTGTTGGGTATATAAGCCTCCATGGTGCTGTTGGATGGAGGGCTTCTTACCAGTGACTAGAGGTCCATGTGTCTGTCTGTGCTGTCTCAGTGTGTCTTTGTGTGTTTCAATGACCAGCCCCTTGCCCGAAGCTCGCGAACTGTATGGTAGCGCATAGAGCACAGACAGGCGTTGTGTGCTGCAGTCCAGAAAACAAATAATAATATTAACCATCATCATCATCATCATAATAAATAAAAAACAGTGTCTTTTGTGCATTCACCTTATGCAAATATTCCCATGATGGCCAATCTCAAATGATCATGGAGCCATCACTGAACTCTGAGTTAGGAAGAGATATGCATGACCTCTCTGGAGGGGGAACTCACCGGCATAGCACTGGAATAAGTTTAGTAAATGGAGTGCTTAGCCCTTTAGAATTTCATGGCACACATTAGCAGAGACTGCTCTTCAGGTGAGAACCCATTCCAAATTCTCTTGATGGCATTTTCCCCTTGAATAACAGACACTTTGGAAAAAGTAACAACACAGCCGTCATTATTTCCTGGTGCAGAGTGCCTTCTTTTCAACATTGGCAATATTCATTGTGCAGGACAAGGCACAAGACGACAAGGAACTGATTAAAGAATGGTCATTATTGATGTCTAGACTGACTGATGTCAATTCTGAGAAGTCCTTTCCTTCCACGACCAACCCAAACTGTCAACACAGTGAATCTCCTTGCTCCCAATGGACCGGCTTCTGACTGTGAGGTGTTAGAATGGGATAAACAACGTTGTCCTGTGATTTCTACTCCATAAAATTCATGCTCTGGGATTTCCAGAAGCGTGGGGAGTCTCTTCTGAGCTTGGTAACTCTGTTGTTGGGGCTGTAAATTTGAAGGTGAGGAGCGCTAATCTTGCTAATAAACTACATTTCCATTGCTTCCTGTTTAGATCGTTTATTCTGGACGATAGCCTCTCCAGGGTTAACGTTCATTTTGTTGGATTCTCTTCGCTCTTCCTTGAGATGATGTCATATACTCAGGGTTTGGTGGCAGAGGACCCTTTGTAATTCTGTGGCACAGGTTTGGGCTTCTGTGAACATAGGTTCTTGCTTTGTGTATTCTTCATAGAACCTGTGGTGAGGAAGTTAGCACTTACTGGGATCTAATGACATAGCCTAGGCTCCATGTGGCTTTAGAAAAACATGTTGGCTGCCACACCTGAGGTTTTCAACTCCAACCATTGCATGCAGTCTCACGTCTCCCTTGATTCTGACGCAGACTTCTTCCAGAATCGGCGCTCCCCTCCCCCTCTCCAACCACATCTACAGGTTCTCCTTAGAGCTTACAGGGTCTGTAGATGATCCATATAGAAAAGTGGTGCTTCTCACTCTCACGGACACCCCTTGTGGCACTATTCTCATATTGGCTGCATGTTGGATACAAATGAAGAGCTCCTTGGTCCTTGAAATTATACCGGAGGAAGTGAGTCTGGAGCTCCTTCAGTCTATGGTCTCCAAGATTTTAGGGGCAGTAGATTTAAGAAGCTAGTTCTGCTGCTATTGCATGGCACTTGCTACTTATAAACTGCACCGCCCTCAAGGTGCATCTTTACCTTTCTCAAAGGCCACCTCCATTTCACTAAAGCTCAGTGGTCAGCTCCACAGGTGGCAGAGAGCCTTTCAACACACAAAAAGGAATTCTTTACATGGGGAGTAGCTTTCTTTTTCCTATAAGGAATCATGGAAAAGCTGTGAAGTAGGGATCAGCTAAGATTAAAATGTATTGACTTGGGTTGAATTTGTAGCTTGGGGGTGGACCTTCTGTTTACTTTGAGCATTAGTTACTTTAGCTGTGATAAAGCACCATGCACCATGGCGATTTATGGAAGAAGGATTGGTTTTGGCTTGTGGCTCCAGAGAGGGAGTCCACAATGGCACGAGTAGGATGGCAGCTGCTGTCTGGAGGAGGAAGCTGAGAGACTGTGTCTTCAAGTGCAAACGTGAAGGAGAGAGTATGCATTGAACATGGGCCAAGGCTATAGGTTCTCAAAGCCCACCCCGACTGACAATTCTTCCAGCCTGGCTCCACCACCTAAATGTTCCATAACTTCCCCCAAGCAGTGCCCACAAGGGACCAAGTGTTCAAATATATGGCCCTGAGGAGAACATTTCTCTCTCACATCATCACACTGTGCATAAGGTCCAGGACTCAGTCACCACCAGTCTGAAAAACCAAAACTGAAAATAACAAAGGGCATTGACTTAATGTCACAGCTAGTCCCACTTTATCTGTTGACAGAATTGTGCTAATGAAGAAGTAAAATCCCCTTATTTTCTAAACAGGACCTATTAAAAATTTAAATAAAGCCGATGTGGAAGTACATGTCTATAATCTCAGCTCCATGGAGCTGAGGCAGGAGGATTAAGAGTTCTAGGCTACACAGTGTGATCCAGTCTCAAAATAAGGACAACAACTACAAAAACAACAAAGATATAGAAAAGAGGTAACTGAGTCCTGTTGAGCTTTGCGCCCAATGTGCCTGTGTCCTCATATGGTGGCTTCACTGGCATTCAAGCATTCATAATGTGCTTACAATAGCAGAGAAACACCTTTATATTTCAGAGGCTCTGTTCTCTGTTCTGTAGGAATTTAAGTTTTGTTTGATCAGTATGTAATACATCATTTTGTAAGTAACTCTTTCCACGTTTACCTCCTTTCCTTTTAGCATTACTCCATGCCTACATTTGCATATGGAGAATCCTGTGACAGTTGTTTTTCTTTTCAGGTACTGTTCCTCATGCATAGTAATGGCTCAGCTCACGAATGATTGCAGAAGCCATTCAGTAAATAGGCAATGAAGACGCGAATCTTGTTTACCCATTAATGCCAGGTCTCTCATGGGGGCATTGTGATGCGGCAGTGGGAAGAATGAGCCACAGCTGACTGACAACTTCAGTGGCAAAAATGGAATGTTCTCTTCCAAGCTGACAATATGAGAACTACTCAACCAGTTATGATTATTGAATGGAGTTAGGGATCGGTAAGAATAACTGGAATGGGCAAAGAATGCTTTTTTTTTCTAACTTCTGAACGGACATTTTTGCACCTGCAATCCAAGATAAAAGCTGGTGTGATGCTTCTACTGTGAACAGAGACAAGTATCTGGAATCTTCTCTTTCTTGAGATACCCCCGTCCCCGCTTTGATATTCATGTACCTGGAACGAAGGGCTGGCAACCCAGACATAGCAGCTATCTTGTAACGGTGCCATCCCGCCATAGCAGGCTTCCACCGCTCATCTCTGCGTTGCTCCCCAGAGGCCAAGGGGACCCTTAGGCATAGATATCAACTCTGCTTTGTTGTTGTTGTTGTTGTGCCTGAACTACTCAACAGCAGAAGTCGAGAAAGACAAATTAGTTCAAGAAAGGAAAACTCTTCTGCAAACAAACTCTTGCCAATGATCACGGGTTAAGTGGAGGCCTTAGAATTCTATAAATGCTAGATGAATGCATCCATTAAAACACAACAGCAGCTGGTACCTGCAATCACAGTTACTGTCATTTCCATTGCTGGCATTACCATAGCATGTGGCCACCAGTTGCAGGCAGTTGTTCAATTAAATGATGTAAGCCATTTTATTTCTCACTCTCAGCCCTTACTAACCACAATTCTATGTTCTGCCTCTTTGAGATTGCCATTTTCAGATTCCATGTATAAATGCGATTGGTCTTTATTTGTCTTTCTACGTCCGACTCATTTCAGCGGATCTAAAGTCCTCTGGGTGCACCTACGTTTTTGTATATGGCAGAATCTCCTTCTTTGGAAAGGATGAAGAGTCTTCCACTGTGTATAGATGGCACTATGCACACACGTTCAACCATGGATGGTCATTTAGGTGGATTCCACATCTCAGCTACTGGGAATAGTGAGTGCTACAAACAGCACAAATACAGACACCTTTTTAATACACTGATATCAGTTCTGCTGGATATAGATTCAGGATGAGATTTTTAGATCTATGCTTTTTTAAAGTATTTATTTCATTTTATGTATATGAGTGTTTTATCTGCGTACATGTGTGCTTGCAGAGGTCAGACAAAGGCACCAGATTCCTTGAGCCTGGAGTTACAGATGGTTGTGAGTTGCCTTGTGGGTTCTGGGCTATGAACTGAGGTCCCTTATAAGAGCAGCAAGTGCTGCTAACCACAGAGCCATCTCTCAGGTCTTCAGCTATTCTAAATGTGTTAATTAATACGCATACACTGTAGGAAAACAATCTGAGCAGAATGAAAAGGAAAGGCCAGCCTGTGCATTTCTGAAGGGCATCATCAGAAAACAGTTTGCTTTACATACTGGTTTCTCAGCATTACATTATGCTGTTTGCTATTTTATAAAGTAATTTCACTTTGATTTAATTATATCATTGACATCTTTTCAATATTTTTCCTTGTGTATTCTAACTACCAATGAGTTAGTAGTTCTTATACTTTTATGAGGTATTAGAATCAACTCTCTCTTGTTAAAAAAACATTTGCTTCATTTAGCAGAATTTTTTCTGTTATATCCAAACAGTCTTTGGGAATTTTTTTAATTTAAATTTTTAATTGGCCAAATCTTGATACATTATACCCTGGGCCAGGAACTGGCTTTGCGTCTGAGACTCAACATTCACTTTCAAGAGAGCAACGTTCTTTCTTCAGATTGTCCTCAATGTTATTGAAATGGGATCACGAGCTAATGGATGTTATCTTAAAAACAGTATTCAACAAATTTGTTTCAAATAGGAACATCTCTGGCTTGTGACCTTCATGCTATGAGCACAATTTTTGGGGAAAAATGATTATTTCACAATCTAGAACAGTTTTCCATCAGCTTGCGGGTCTTTAATAACCTTTGGCTCTTCTGGTATATTGGTAGCTTACCTGTTATGATGAGGGAGGTCTTTATCAAGTGTGACAGATTCAGGTCTCAGAGTGTGCTGATTTTTACAGATGCTAAATTGAGAACGTATAACAAGATTAATTTGAAATATTCTTAGTACACTGTAACATTCCAAATAAACTGTTGCCACTTATTTGTAAGAGGAAGAGATTTAAATAATTGACTAGGGGGGCAGGGCACCCATGGTACTTTGTGTACAAAGAGGATTTGAACACATTCAAAGGGGAAAACAGAAGATAATAAAAAGAGATTTTTAAAACCACACACACTTCATCAGGTCACTTTTTACACAGAACATTAACATTACGCTTTATTCTAACCTAGTCCATGAAGTGCTGAGCAACCTCTCTCTATCGGTCCAAATATTCTTGCATTGTCCTTGGGCTTCAGTTGGATGCTGTGTGAACTCTGAGATGAGGCCACTGTATTGTTTTAAGTAGGCTGAGTGATTCATTTGGAATCTCTCTTAATTGTTCATTAGTTATATTGCCAGTTGACAGAGAACATATTTTAGTGTTACTATCTTGGAAGCAGGGTTAGATTACTTTTGATAAGAAAACTGGAAATGTGTAGAGCAGGACATTTGTTGTCTAGTATAACAGACCCCATAACTTATATACCTAGAAATCAGTGATTATATGAAAATGAAAAGCAACACATAAAAGATTTTTTCTTAGAAAGAATGTCTATCGGACAATACAAACTTCGTTTGAAAAACCTTCTGTTATGCTTTTTTTTCACTACGAAATATTTAATCCTATGTGACTCTGGAGTTTGCATCTGTGCGTGTGCACATGTGCTAAGTCACTACATTGCAACAGTAAATGTCGCTGAAGAATGAGAAACTAATGAGGAGTAGGGGCAAATTCTGGAATGAGTTATTCATGGAAAGGGACATCTGCAGAGCTTAGCATCTAATAAAAACACGGGGCAAATAAGTCAATGTTTCCTTTTCGTGCAAATATTGAAGTTTTTGTGTGAGACAGCTGTCATTACATTACCTGCCTCGAAATGACTACTAGAGAGTGAAGAATAAAAGTCGCATTTTACTTTTTATGGTCATAAAGTTAAGCGATCTAATTTAATGTGCTCATTTAAATAAAAGACATTTTAATAGTCCTATAACCCAGAAGTCTGTTCATTAATGGGGAGCTCTGCAGAAATGGGGTACCATTCTGTTTATCTCTGCTCTCAGGGTGCTTGGAGGTCTGTGGAAACAATTCCAAATGACCGCAGTTCTGCGTATTGAGTGTACAGCAAGCTCACTGGACCCCTCAAAGCCTACGGTGCCTTCCACTTTCTCCTCTGTTATTTCTCAATGGAGCTTAGCATTTTCGAAATTGTTTGAGAAGAATCCTCTATTTTTTTCTCCAATATTGCTAAAAAGATAATTTAAGTCTCCTTAAATTGCGAAAGCACGGGTGTACCATCTGCATAAGTGAACACACAAGAAGACATGAAGTCATTTGCTATAAATAAAATCCAGTTTATGTTTTTAAACCTGGGATTAGCCACATTTTAACCAAAAGAAATTGAAAGTTAGGCTTTTACTCTATTTAAATAGCAAAGCAAAAGTGATCCAAAGGCATACAAGAATTTCTCTAAATCTAAGTGTAGACATTTTAAAGTACACAGACTCTCACTTGCTGGCTTTGGAGAGTTGGGAAGAACTTGGGGAAACGCAGCTTCTCAGATGCCCAGATGCTGTTGTGTTTAGACTTCCCTTATAGTGGCAAACAGCTTGTGAAAGTTCCTCCACCTTTTGGCAAGGGCACCAATATGCTCTGAAAGTTTGAACTAGTCAAGGCAGAATTGTCCATAGGAAAGGGCAATTAGACACAGGAATGAATTTTCTATTATTCTATTTATTTGTTTGTTTATTATTATGAGCGTGTGTGTGCATGCACACACACATGTGCCATGGCACTGACTAGAGGTTAGAGGACGACTTTGTGGACTCAGTTTTCTCTTTTCACCTTTCCATGTGATCCAGGAATCAAACTCAGGTCAGCACTTATTTATTTATTTTAGCCCACTTGAGCCATTATTGCAACTTTTACAAATGGCAATTTCAGCAATTTCCTTCATCAGATGGTTATTGAATGGCTGTAAAGTAGAAGACACAGGTTTTGTTTTGTTGTTGTTGATTTTGTTTGTTTGTTTTTTCTTTTTTTGGTGCAATAGAAGTTCGGGCTAAGTAACTCAGTATGCAGCTACTGCTCACCTGCAGTTAAATATCTACTCTAATTAATAAAGCCCATAAACTGAAAACTCAATTTGTCAAAGACACTGGCCATGTTTCAAGTATTCAGTGTCACTAGTAACTGCTACCAGATTGGACGAAGCAATGAAAACCATTTGGATCAGAACAGTATGTTCTCTGTGGCCAGGACAGTCAAAGATGTGGTCCTGAAGCCTTTGTGTTGGTTGTAGCTGAGGGGTTGATGAATGAACCATTTGAGAGGTTCAGAGAGGACCACCAAATGAGCTCAGAGAGTACAAGGTCAAGTCGCACAGGATGGATAGGACAGAGTAACAGGAAAAAGTAGCGTGTGAAGTATGACAGGTATTTTTGTCCCAACAATGAAAAAGAGTCCAATTAATAACATATAATTGAAGACAAAATGATACCTTCTCCTCACAAAGGAAAGCATGAATCTGGGGTGACAAAGGAAGGCAAACAGACTAAGGTGACAACTTGGGAACACTGAGCTACTGGAATCCTGTGCAATGCTCAAAGGCAGAGTTAGGACCATTTTTCCCCCCTCTGAAGGAATTGGTAAACCACGAGGATTTTAAAGTAGGAAATGTGATGATCCAAATGTTATTTTGGGAAGATGTATCTGGCAGAAGTGTGCTCGCTGGATTGGGTGGAGAGAGGACAAGTTGATAGGCCATATTAAAGTTTGCTGAAAATGGACCATATGTGCAATTGTAAGAGTCTCAACTTACTTTGGACATAACACAGTTGTGAACTTTGAATAAAATAAGATTATCTTGTAGTAGCATTATTAGAATCTCAGGTCCCCACAGGATCCTCAATGCCTGATTTCTTCACCTCTTTCATTATCCTATGAATCCGAAGGCTGCAAATTGCCCACCCTTTGAACTAGAACAACAGAAAGGACTCTGGGATAAGAAAATGGGAACAGTGGAAAAATAAGGAAATGGAAATACAGTCTAATGACAAGAAACCAAATCCAAAGACTTTAGAGTAGAAGTCATCCGGGAGACTCCTGAGGTGGAAGTGCTCATCCGAATGGCCTCTGTCCCCGGTGCTAATTATGCTGCAGAGGTGTACCAGAGCCAGGGTGTGCAGGCTCTGAAGATGATGAGATGCCGCCGTGGGATGCTGCCGTGTCTCTCCTCTCAGGCATGCCTTCACCACTGCCTTCTTATAGAACTATTTACGCCACAGAAATTGGCAAAAATGGGCAGCCCATTTAACGATGGTTTGGCTTGAAAAATTGTTTCACTTAATCATGGTATGCAAGTGATTGTAATTTGAGTTTTAATCTTCTCTTGGGTAGGTGATGCACCGTAGGATAGTCTTTGCTGCTGCTGGGCAGTGGCATCCAACCGTAGCTTGGCATCAGCCTTGGGATCAGAAGGGAACTAACTGGTCCTTTACAGTGTGCAGTGTTGCTAAGCTTAAGTGATGTGCAATCAACACATTGTCCATCCATTGCATCTTCAATTTAGGGTGGGTTTGTGAGACTTAACTCTACCGTAAGTTGAGGAGCGTTACTACACTGCTTCTCATAGCTATGCCCACAGAAACCACAGAAACATAGACACGTCTTTTTGTTTTTTGAAAAGTCAAAACTAGAAAGTAATGACCTTGTGGTGTCTGCGTAGTCATGCCAGGATCAGACAGACCAAATCTTCCAAACTGGAACTTAGAATTCTTGGTGTACATATGGACGTACACTGTCTGCTATGGCCCCTGTACCTTAAGATACACACCCTAATGTTTCATGTATACACAGTATTTTTGAATTCATTCTTCAATTCCAGCTTTGCCATGTACTTCAAGTCACCCAAGAGAGAGGCGATTCCCTCTTCCTGAATTTCTTCTACAGATTTTATGTAGCCTGACCTATGATCTATGGACAGGAAAAGCTGTCTGCATAGTTGCATTCTTCCTAATTGAGGTGGACAGTATGTCTGCCTTTAAGTTCAGACAACAAAAGCCTTCCTGCACCTGAGGTGCCTCCATCACTGGAGCAATAGTGAGCAACGACTGTGAGCACCTCTGTCATTCACCTTTGGTTGAATGTTTGCTGCATACCTGCTAGTCTCCTGAAAACTTTTCACGGTCTTATGTGATCTACCACCATCCTTTTAGTTAGAAGCTATCTTGTTCCATTCCCCAGATGAAGAAATGGGATCAGAGAAATTAAGAAGCATACTCATTCATTTAAGGAATTAAAATGTGATATCAATTCAACCTTGCAATGCCAACCTATAATCACTGACTAATGTTGGTCTCTCCTAGAATAATGAAGGCTCCCAGTATCTTTGTAAGTAAAAATTAGCCGTCCTTCAGGGTGTCAGTGATGAGAAATGAAACTTTTGCACTATTTCCCTTGGTGAGTATTTTGGAACTACATTTATGAGTGGTGGACACTGCTCAGGACCCCGAAACCACAGCCAATAATTGGACTTTTAGTAAAATGCCACCTGAGAATCCCCAGGATGAGTCAGAGTACTGAGACAGAGACAAACCTATGACCACTTTTTCCAAGTCTTTCAGAATTAATAGCTCTGAAGTCAAACAAATGAACAAGCAAACCCCAAGCAAAACAACCATAAAATATCAAACTATTTGGGAATTTCCAAGTTCAATAAGTAGTAAAATGATTATTTGAGATGTCACCTAGCAATATAGTCAATGGGGAGAATATGCACGTTATGACTATTTAGTAGTGTACTATGCCATGGATAAATGGCTGTAAGGTCAAAACTGCTCATAGCACACTCTCGAAGAACTGAAAGACAACAGCCGAGTGAGGACTGTGGAACTGATACCATCTCATGAGCTGGGTGTGGAGCGTGGCAAAGAAATCTGTTGTTATAATGTCATGTCTGTATATATTCACACTTAGGCTTGGACATGCATCTATTATAGTAACTCGGTAAAATAACCAGAGGGGGTGGAAATTCCTGCCTAGACTTGGATTTTCAGACATGCTTCCTTTCTTCTCAACACCCATCACGTGAGAAACGGCAGTTCAAGCACAGACTTGGCAGGCAGAGCCTGTTCGTGTTTCCTTAAACACTCTTTCTCTGCAGTAGTACCTATTTTGAGAGAACTAAGTAGCTTGCTGCCCAGACTTCCGAAGAGCATTGAAATCTTGTTTGGAGCACATAATTTATGCTGTGCCGAAAAATAGCTGTGACTGTAACGGTGCCCAGAGAACCTACACTCGCTGCAGACCAGGGTCCAATTGATATGCAGTATTTCATTGACAACCTTTTCTAAGTAGGTTTCAGAGGATAATGCCTTGTTTGAATAATAATATGGCACATTTTACTATTCAAAGCACTTTATTGTAAATCACCCATTTCATTTCATTATTTTTTTTTAATAAAGAGGGAGATAAGACTGAAATTATTACCTATGGGGACTCGGAAGCCCAGAAAAGTCGTAGAAGTCACAGGGCAGGCTCTCAGCAGAGCAGAGATTACCAGCTGCGACTCTTCGATCCCAGCTCCATTGAGCCTTTTAAAAAGAATGTGTGGGCGCCAGTGTCCCAGGCAGAATACCGAATTTCCAAGCACAGCCTCTGCCTCGTCCCCTTAGCTTGCTTCTAGCATCATTCTATACTTGTGACCATATTAGGGAACTACAAGCAAAAGCTTATACATCAACCTATTCTCTTAGTAAGTAATTTTTAAAACCCAACCAGAAAAGTACATGAACTGCTTTTTTTTTTTAAAAAAAGTATTTTGTTTGCTTGCTTGCTTATGTATTCACAGACAGGATCTCACCATGTAGCCTAGGTTGGACTGGAGCTTATGATACGCACAAGCTGGTCTCGATCTAATGATTCTGCTGTGCCAGTCTCCTACGGCTGGAAGGGCACATGACCATCTCTGCATTTGGTTAGTATATCGGTTTCGAGACCCTCAGTAATTTTATTTTAAAATTTCGTTGAATATATACACGCTAGCATCATACTATGTAACGATGCCGTGTGTGTGTGCATATGTGTACATGCTAGAGGCTCAACACAATCTTCTACTTTGATGTCCCTTGCTGTGACAGATGCCGTGACCAACACAACTTGGGGAAGAAAAGGCTTTATTTCAGCTTACAGGTCACAGTTCATCATCGAAGGAAGCTGGGGGAGAAGCCCGAAGCAGGTGAACTTGGAGGCAGGACCTGAAGCAGAGACCATGCAGGAAAGCAGCTTACTGATTTGTTCCCAGACTAATGTCCAGTTACCTTTCTTTTATAGGTTCACCTTCCTGAAGACGGGGCTGCCCACTGTGAGCTGGGCATGCCTACATCAATGAGCAATCACGAGGATGCCCCAACAGACATTTTTGTAGGCCAGTCTGGTAGATGCAGTTCCTCCATTGAGATTCTGTCTTTTTAGGTGTGTCAAGTTGACAACCAAGATCAGCCATCACACAGGGAATTGCTATTTTCTTATACTTTAAAAAATACCCTACAAATACTTCCGCTCTGCTCATATCCCTTTTGTTCTCCATAGCTCCATATTAATATCGTATTCATCAACCTTTATATTTTACCTTGCTCATATAATTGCAAACAAAAATGTATATGCTGGACATATACTCCCACATGTCTGCTTAGGCATGGTAGAGGTATACCTTGGGTCACTGCTTGTAAATGTGAGATTATATCATAAGACTTTTCCAAAATTTAGTTAACAGTGCTCATGAAAATGCTTGTGTGATATCGCATGGCCTAGTTATAGTTTCTAGTCTCTAGTAGCTGATCGCAGTTCCAGCCTAAGGAAAAGCCTTATGCATCTAACCATTTGCTAATCAACAATCGTTATGTGTTCTAGATCTTGTCTTTTATTTTTATCACTCAAAAGAATTCTATATGAAATATATTTAAACAATGCTGCATGAAATATTCTCACCTAACTTTGCTTTTATTTCTGTTGGAGAAAGAGTATTTTCATTTCAGTGGATTTTACACATTGCTCTCTAAAAGAGGTAGCAATGCTTTACTTTTTTTTTTGCCAACGTTGTATTTGAGTCCCTACTTTATTTTATTCAAGCTATACTGTTTCTTTTTATCTAGGTTAATACATGTGTACTAATTTCTATTTCCTTTCCAGTTTCAGGGCAATCTGATAAGACAATCATTATTTTACCTGTAATCTCTCAGTTCCTACTGCTGACCAAATTATGATTCTTTGGACACAATTACTAGTCATTTGGACTTTTTTGTCTTTTTGGAGACTAGATGCCATTGTAGCCTCAGCTTCCGGACTACTAGGTTGGTTTACAGCTCTTCATCACCAAGTTAGGTTTAGCCATTTGGATTTGCTCTTCTGGGAGTCTGCATAACTACCCCATGCCTCTCTGTCTTTGGTTCTTCCCACCCCACTCTTCTTCCTTCCCTCTACTCCTCTCTGCCTGTCATTATTTATTAACTCTTTGTCTGGTAATTCATTGACCAGCATTTTTCCTATTTTGATTTAATGTTTTGGCATTGTATGTTTGTTGTCTTTGCAATTTAATTTTTCTAAAGTACAATGTGCCTTTCTTTTGTATCAAAACAGTTTTGGCTAAAATTCCAAACAAGGTCTCCAAGATCTTTTGAAAATATATTTTATTGACTTTTTAGTAACTTCTAATTCATCTAGATTTAGTGTTGTAGTATTGTAATACACGAGTCACTGTGAATGATTAAATAATTGACCCTTTTCCAATGAATAAGATTATTACCTTTTTTCATAAATCTTGGGATTCTGTCATTTAAACCCATGGTGTTCCCTTAAAAAACAATTTTTGAAACTGAGGGGAAAATATAACAATTAATTGTCTAGTGTCACTATTGCTAGACAACTTGCCAGGTAACCTCGAAGGACTGCTTTCAAAATCTAAATGCTATTTTAAATTAAAGGGATTTGTGTTGATTATTTACATTTTGAGAGAAAGGAAGACATTACAGGGCAATCATGGGAAGTGTGGAGTTCACACAACAAATAGGTCAAAGTTATGTGAGTCTGAGAGCTAAGTTACTAAGCATGTATGTTTCCAAATGTAACATGATGTCCATGGCCATATTAATAATGTCTGCAAAACAAAACCATATAAGCATGCTGCCCAGTATGTACACTGATGGTATTTATTCTATGTAAATGCATCCACAGCCTCTCCCCAAAAGTACCTATACCATCCTAGACTTATGACTGCTTTAACTCTTGTATGTAATAGGTAGGTGTCAGCTCTGAAATTGCTTCCATGGTAATATTAGTCTTACAAATACAAAAGAATCAAAATATATCTTCGTCAGCAAAGAATTTGACAAAGTCTTGTCATGTCCCTGTGTTTGGAAGAAAGCCAGGTTGTGTGCACAGATAACTGGAGGTCAAAGCCCACATCCTAAGCTACTGGTTAATTGAGTGAAATTCTGGATTTTTGTACCACTGGATTCTTTCTTTAGCCATCAGTTTAACATTTTGTCAGAGTCCTGAATGATAACAACAAGGAAAGAGATCCTGCAGTTCTAGGTAGCTCAAGCAGTGGCGCCAATTTCATGACAGGTAGAAGGCACAAGGCTCAAAACCACCTCAATAGATTATGACCAGGAGGTGCTTTTTGCCTAGAATTTTAGGAACTCTCATTCTTCATATTCTCTCAAAGAAAATAAACCATGCAAACACTGAATTTGAACAAGAGTGATATTACAAAGGAATTTATGCTTTTGTGGTGTATTTTTCAGTCACAATGAGTTGTATATCCTGACCAGAAGTACTTAGGTAGATATGGATATGGTACCAGAGGCTTTGCGCTTAGACAGAGTTTTTGTTCCAAATCACTTTATAACAGGTCACGTCAGTGCTATCTATATCTCAGGCATTCCTGGGACACTCCAGGAGAAAAGAAGAAATGAGATGCCACATCTGACATCAAGAAACTTAGAGTTAATGGGGAAGGCAGACTCAGAACACAAATCATGTTGAGATGTTCACCAGGGTGGGGGTGCTGGGTATGAGTTCTTAGGTACCATGCACAAAGCTCTGGATTCAAAACTGAGTGTTATGGAGCACTTCTGTAATCAAGAGCTCAGGAGGTCGAGGCAGGAGAATCAGAATTTCAAGGTCATCGTAAACTACATAGA